>JABFPJ010003514.1:0-15927 GCA_022817425.1 Gryon sp. ZL-2020 | reverse complement strand
AAAAACCTAGAATCTGATTGATAATGAACATCTTGGCAGGCCTGAAAACCGCTATTTCATGTAAAAGAATAAGAGAAGTAGTGTCTCGCTTTGTACTTGGCGCGAGACACTACCGTGTCTCTTGATATTATATATATCTATATCTATATTATATAAATGTATATATTTATATTATATTAAAATAATATATTTTTATATATATTATTAATATAATTAATATAATTAACTTTAATATAATAATATATTTAAAGTCAATCTTCTGAATTGAATAATGTAGTTGTTCCAATTATTAAGGAATTACATATACGATTGAAGGAAAGTATTTGTCATTCAAATCAATGTCGCATAATTGAGATTCTACTGCATGTTGAAATGAAAATTCTTTGATAAATTCATATAAATATGATCCATTTTTCTTACATCGATATTCACGTTCTTCAGTATTTACATAAGCGTAAATATTGATATTCCATACCAATGTGAAAGGATCCACATACTATTGTCAAAATGTTCAGTTATTGTCAATAAAAAATTACTTAAAAATATAGATACACGGAAACAAATAATCTCACAAAATTGACTACATTTTCTAATAATGTTATATTATTGGTATAAAGACATAGTACTTGTTAGCCGAGTATAGTAAAAATGTACAGAAATGTTATAAAAAGAACAGGTTATATAATAAATTTTCATATTTAATTATTTAAATGATATTATTACAGCAAAAAATTTTAGACGTGTAGTAAAATTTATTACATTATTATTTTCTGTGTATGTGTAACATAATGCAACAAAAATAATAAGTAAAAAAATCATCTTTAATGACAAAAAAGAGTTTAATAAAAAGTTGAATAAACTCGTTCGTAATCATAAATCATAAATAAACATTAATGTTCGATTATTTCTAATGTAACTGAATTTGTAATTGAAAATTATTCGTCGATTTTGAAGATGATATGTATGATAATGTATGCATACTTAAGAAAAGTGAAGATAACATTCTTTTAAAAAACTTGTTAGCTAATTTACTTCACTCACCGCCAAAAATGACTAAAAATAGTAAAAAATATGCACAAATGTTTTTCGATATTTATATAAATATTAGTATAATTGTTTAAAATAAAAAAAATATTGTCTTTATTTTAGAGTAAATTATTAGAGCTCAGACTAAACTATTATAATTAGAGATTACAAAATGTTTTGTACATTTAATATTTATAAAACATTATTGCAATTTAATTTTATATGCTATCATAAATTTAAATAAACGCTTTCAACATATTAAAATTCCATTAACATGTTCTACAATCGTTTGAGTGATTTATTCAGCGTGACTTTAATATAAAGTTCCTCATCATGGTTCAAATAAATACAATGTTTGAACACTAAATAACTTTTTTTTAATTATTTATTCATTGAACTTTCAAATGCAACGTTCAATTATTTGACAGATTTCTGTAAAATTTAAACATTAATCATTACAATCGATATTTTGTTACATTTTAATATATATTTTAACAGATTTATTCGTATGAGTTATTTATAATATTAATATTAATGTTGTGATTTCTGTAGAACACTGCTGACAATATACTAAAATATCCAAGGATTTGTGAATTTTGTGTCTTGAATGCAGGGTCCATAATTTTATATAAATGACAAATGATAATGTCACTCAAGTGATTAATTATCTATATTCTTTAGTCCGGTCATTTACTTATGCTTACGAAAATATTAATATGTATATGTAACCCATATTTGTCTTATATATACATATGGCAATTACAAATTGCCAGCGATTACTTCTCATAATATACACATCGATAACTGCTATTAAATTATTCTTAAATTTTGTGTGATTATAGATATGATAGAAAAAAAATTACTGATCCAAGTTGTTGATTAAAATTTGATTCAGTTTCCATTATTATAACTTTCTTAACTTTGCCGGCAAGATCTCAAATTGATTTCACAACATGTCTACATGGCAACTACCGTACATTCATTTTATACAGAATTGATGAGATAATACAACAGTTCTACGATACCATGTCAAGGCTGGATAATGTAGTACCTATCGATTTCAAATCGATAAGTGAATATTTGTTCTTTTTCGTCTATTGATTTCTATAGAAAAAATAGAGTTTTGCAACATTATGGCTACATGATTCAGACACGATGATAATCGATGCTCAACAATGATAGAAGAATAATGATAAACGAGACACTTTTGGGTGAGCCAACATTTTGCATTGGTGCAAATTTCATATAATTACTGACCGATATTACATGCTTGTATTTGCTTTGTGAAATGTGTTCACAGGATAATTAAAATTTCTTACAAAGCAAAAAGTAGACATTCTGGACATTTATTAAAAAATTGATGAATAAATACAAATCGTTTAGAATCAAGAAATAATTAATTGTTTAAATTCATTCATATTATACTTTTTAATGAAATGATATATAATATAAGATTTAAGTAATTAAATAATTGGAAGGATTAATTATAAAAAAATATAAGTATTTCTATAAAAATTTTAAAGACATAAAAAAATGTATTTTATTTGTATTCAAAAAGTGAATATAAATATTTTAATGAAATTGACAATACAAATCTACATAAAAATGAGATTCAACGAAACTTTTTCGAATAACAATATTAAAATTCTGAATTCATCTCTTACTAAATTACTTTTATAAAAATGGAATCTAAATAAGAAAGAAAATAATTATTTTAAGAATTATTATTTTTTTGTTACTCTTTTATGAATTCAACAATTTTTCTGTCAATAATTAGAGAAATTAATTTTATTATTTAAAGGACACTATTCAGGTCATTCCGATGAAGATAGAATATTATTTATACAGATGGCTTTCCAATTTTATATTTGCATTGGTAAGTGTACCTTGGAATTGCAAACAGTGATGATCTTTTATTTATAACTGGCTGTATTTTTCGATATTCTTTTAAATAAGATTCAATTGCATTGATCGAAACAAAAATCTTATATGAATAATATGAACATAAATGTCTCATAAGAATCGTCGCGTAAGTTTATTTTTGGTAACATATGGGTTTCATAAAATATTTATGATACACGTGCGAAACATACTGGATATATGCAAAATAATTTGTTCAAAATTTTTCCTCCTCTTTTTTAGAAAAAAATTAAGAAAAAATATTTTTAATAAAAACACGGTAATTTGAAGCCTTAATTTGAACGACTGAAAAAATGTAATTTAAAATCATATATTTATATAGATTTGTGTTGTAATTTATGCAAGCGTGAAAATTTAATTAAAATAATTTTTCATATTTGATTCATGTATATTAATGTGTGTGAGCTTAAGGTATTTTACATTCACTGAGTAGAAAATCATTAATTGAAATATGTATATCATGTACCATTACGATAGATATATTACGAATATTTCACCGCAAAAAAATAATATCAAATAACATTGCGTGTTTCTGCTTTTGTAAGCATTTTAATAAAATTAGCGTAATTAAATTAAAATTAGCATAATTAAATTAAAATTAAGAAAATGATAAAATGAAATAAAACATGCAAAAGTCAATGATTTATAACACAATGTTTTATATTAATTTTAAATTCAGTTTTACATTAATTTTTAATCTACAAGTAGTTTTTTTATTTTGATGAATTCAGCTGTCGACGTTTTATTTCTGACGAGAGTTGTTAACATTAACGTTTATATACGTTCTTGAGTTAATGTACGGTAAATCAAAATTCATGAAGTGGTTGCAACAAAAGTGCAAAAGTTGGTTCTTTTATGATTTAATAGTTTTTTTTCACGTATCTCACATCGAAAATGATTTGAATGTATCGATAATCAATGTTATGTTTCACTTTTAAATATCATTGTCAACTTAAAATGTTGCCAGTAAAGCTTAATTTGAATACTTTGACATTAAAATGCAACGAATAGTTTGTTTACTTCTTATAAACAGTATTTGACAATTTGCAAAAGGCATTATTGCTTTTATTTGGAGAAGTGAGACACATAATTTTATTTGCCAAAAGAAGAAGAAGAACAATAGTGGAAACGTGATAAGCTTTTTAGAGAACCCGCGAAAACACGGTATCATAAATTTTAAAATACAACTGCTTTTAATCTCGAGGAACCATCGTGAATAAAACACAAATCTGTTATTGAGATAAAGCGTGTAGCTTTGTTGAAATATATCTAACTATATTTTATTATATCAAAAGAAAAAGTTTTTTTTTAGAGCATATAAAGTTTGTGTACGGGATGTATCACATTAGTCACAACTTGAATCATTGATACTGTGCTGAAACTTTCTGAAACTTGTCGAGTAAATCCAGTTCAAAGGGATCTTTAGTTCTGCAACAACTAAAACTTAATGTCCTTAATTCCTGGCAACACTGAGATATTTATCGATAGCTCGCTCAAGTTTTTACTTCGTTAACAACAACCATCTATTAAATCTTTTTCCAAATTAAATTAATTCTACCGTTGCAGAATTATTTTCCGCAAGTATAGACAGAAAGAATGCTTTTAATTAACTGAATATTTTATAAATTAAATAAAAAGAATTTAGTGGCGATTTAAATCACTAATTACATTTTGTTATCCTGACATTCTATAAACAAAGTTGAATCAAATGAAAGTATTTTTTCATTATTTACTGCGTCAAAATAGAAAAGAACGTAATAAATGAAATATAAAATGTAAATAAATCAAAAGTTATGTAAAGATAACTGTAATTTCTCATGCATAAGTTACTTTTCATTAAACTTGTTTAAACTAAATTAAACAAATTCCCATTGAAATTGTGAAAATTGTTTCGCGCAATTGGGGTCAACATTCTAGATTGTGTCACTTCTTCATCAAGCATTGAAATTCTTGGCTCAACAAATATCAACAACCACATTCCGTTGTTCGAACTGTTGGAACATTGTGCCTATTATGCTCTCAATATCCTTTTCCCAAAGAACTCAAACCATCCGAACCCATTTACATTAAAAACACCAACTAAATGTCATCTTTTCCTTTTCATCCCAAAAAGATGAAAGTAAAATGCAAAGAAGGTTATCATTCACAATACCTCTTTACGAATAGCTCCCTTAATTTGCGCGGCATTGGGTCCGCCGTTTTCCAGGAGCAGACTCTTGGTGCTACCACCCTTGACCCTCACACTGCTCCAGCGTTGTTTTGGAATATCCTGTGATCTCTCTCGATCGCTATCTTTGAGCGATCCGCCTTTAACTCGCAATGCCCCGAGGACAGTTGGGGCCTCGAGTTGGCCGAGAAGATGCTCGGACATGGCTCGCGGGGACTTGATGCAGGTCATGGTGGTGGGGGCGAGCGTGTTGGCGGACGATACGGACTTGACAAGCAGGTCCTTGCCCTCCTTACCCCAGTCGGTGATGCGTCTACCCAAGCTCGTGGGATTGTGCGAGGAAGCACTCTTTTTCACCTCGGTGCATTGGTCCGATCGTTTCTTGGACTGCTTGTTGGCGAGTTTGTCGCAGTACGTCGAGTTGGACGACGACGACGATGAGCCCGACGCCGTGAGCTTTGGCAATCTGTTCCTGCGCACGCTCGACGTCGACCTGTCGATCAGCGTGTCTCGCTCCTCGCTCGAGATATCCTCACTTTCTTCGGGAAATTCGGAAGACAAACTACCGCTCACACGATTCTGTAAGTCCTGTTTCCATGACCAGTCTTCCTTGTCATACGAAAAGCTGGACGACGTGGTTTCTTGATCCTGTTGCTGTTGGAATCTGGGCTTGCCGTTAGAAGAGACGGATTTCACGAGTGGTCGTTGAGTTGGTTCCGAGGGTGGAATCTTTTTGGATTCGTGGGTATCGCTGCTGAGCGACGTATCGGGATCGTCCGGCTCAAAGAAGTCGCGCAGATCAGCTCGACCGGCATAAAGGTCAAGCTTGGGTTGAGCTTTGGCTTTGTCTTGGCTGGACTTTGGCGTGATTTGTTTACGACGGATGACCACTGGCGGCGGCAGTCGGCCCAGCGGACCGGAATCGCGTGCCGCCAGGGCTATCTCCTCGCTCGACAATGCCGGTGGCTGCGTCCTGAGCCGCTCGTTGTCTTTGTGAAGCTCAATTTTGCCGACACACGTGGGTCGCGCAAGTTAATTCGATAGTTGAGATTGATTGTTAGCATCGACGAGCCGTTTCCGTGCCCGGAAAGGGCCCATTGAGAAAGACCATTGGGAGAAAAGGGATGGCTGTTAAAATTGTGCGCTTAACCAGTCGGTAACCCGCAATCAATGACCCGGTTCATCGAACTTGACGTGACTCCGCGGTATAAAAGTTTGTATCTTTTTTGCGTCTAACAATTAATTAATGGATGGATTCAACACGATGACGAAGCCATTGGAAGTTACTTTCTGAATCGTCGTGTGTGCGTATGGTCGGGCAACTTGGGTCTGCCGTCGATCGCGATCAGGTCGGATGTAAAGATTGGTCCTCGTGAGCATCGTGTCACGCAATCAACTTGCCGGCCAACTTTCAGCGCTGCTGTTTATCTCATTCAACTCAACATCAGTACACTACTCAACCGAAACATCGCAACAAAAACAACGCTGACAATCAATAACACATTGACACCCATCAACTTTCAACGATCACATGACACTGTAAGAAACCCTTCAGCACAGGTTTCGCGGCTCTTTTTTCAGCTCCGTCACATTCTTTGACCTTAAACCCACTTGTCACTTGAACCCTTAAAGACTTGTCTGTTGTAACAACATGCGTTATGCAGCGGCGTGCTTGGATGCAATCAAATTCGAATCAAAGGCTGTGGACCAGTTAGCCGTTAGATCAGTCATACTTTTGCTAAAGTAAATAACGACTTATAACTTAGGTTTCCGTAATTTCAAGGATCTTTGTAATTTTATATGCAATCAAGTCTACGCGCTCTTTTATTTTGTCTCGTTTAACCGTATTTCCGTATTTCCGGGGATGACGTTGCGAGCTACATCTCTGTGCGCGACTCTCGTCTCGTCGTTCTCGGCCCAATCGTTCTATAACGATACGCGGCGCCTTGTTGGTGAGCGCCTCGTCGCGCGCACTCGCGGTGCGTTGTTCGTACCAACGTCGCTGCGACCCGACCCACCTGCGCTTATTGATTCGCAAAAGTCTCGCAAGAGCCAACGAAACGACGAGGTAGCGCAGCGCCAGTCACATGTGCGCATGTACGCCGCGAATGTTAGACGGGTTGAAGCCACTCAGGCGCGCGCCAGCACTGGCGCGCTGTTTATCTTGGCGCCGTCCTCTTCTTCCACACAACCTACTCTTATCCGTCATCCCGTTTTCACTATTTCCTTTTATGTGTGAATAGTTCTTATTTTGTTCTTTTTTCATTTTATTTGCGTTTCCTCTCTTTTCTACTTCGGCGCATTTTTTTCTTCTTCTTATTCTTCTTTTTCTTTCTCACTAGAGAGAGCTTTCATAGACTTGTGATCTCGTCGTAATTTTAGAATAAGCTGACTGCGTTTTGTCTCACATGAGACTCATTCTGGCGGTAAATTTGTGTGAAAATTCTTTTGTTTACTGACGTTTGTCAGCAGTTGCATTGTGGTGCTTAATTTAACAAGCAGAAGGTTTATAATGCTATTGATTCGGGATTGTGTCAATAGAGGAATAGATTTTGATTATTATATTGGCATTTTGTTGTATGGGTTTATATTTTTAGATTATCTTGTAGTATTTTTTTTCTGTATTCTTTTATTCTCGTGAGAGAACAAAATATGAAAGTAAACTAAAAACATTCTTATACTTGTAGAATAATAATGGAATGAACAATGAAGTAAAATGTAAAAAATCAAGCAAACTTCTTTTAATTAGAATAAATTTTAAGTTTAAAATTTTGTATAACACAGAAGAGAAATTATGTTAGTTTGGTGATGATTATTATCGTTCAATATCTAAAACATTAGCAAATAAACTAATAGCAAATAACACGTCATCAGAAAATAAACTAATAGTAAAACAAGAACGATTCGATGAAAGTGTATTTCGACAAATATTTGAAGAATTTTCTTTAAAATTTATTGGGAGCTAAAATCGATTAATTGCATTTTAAGATTCTCATGGAAGCTAATAACATATAGGAATCAATGCATTGGAGAAAAATTATTAAATTGCTCGCGTGTAAAAAATGTATTGTCCCATTTTCTGAAATTCAGTACATTTTTTTAATTAAGTCTAATCGATGATAATTTAAAAATATTTTATAATTAACATAAGATTATTTTGACCGATATTCAGACAATGAGAAAATATTTTTTACAATGTACCTTAGACACTCGTTATAAAAACTGCAATTCATTGATTTTCAGTAACATGTTTAAATGTATAAATTACACAAACAAAAAGACTATGTTTTTGATTTTACATAAGAGGAAATTTTTTTGTAATTTTGTTATGGACTTTTGGGGATTTGCTTCACTTTAGTTAAAATCTATTATTTTCTGAAATTTGTCTAAAATTGTCTAAAATTGATGTGAAAATACCATACAAGTTCTACAATTACGATTTACATACATATTAATAACTTGCTAAAGTAGATATTACATTTCAAAGTATACAGTTTTCAGAGCATAAATCTATTAGATACCGTTTGATAGAAACGTGTAGATAAAATTAGATTGAAAGTGATAAAATTTGTCAGATTAACAAATCTTGCATGTACTTGTCACCTGTAGCATTTACATGTTATATATATAGCTTTCTAACGAGCCTAAACAATTAACGTAAATGAAACATAATAGAATTTCCTCAGAAATTAACATTAAAAGAACAATCAACTCTAACTTTGAATTTGAAAATAAAATGTTTTACATAAAAAAATTGAAATTAACAATTGACATTTGAATAAAATTTTCCCAACAAATTTATCATAAAACTATAAATGTTTCATTTGAGTTTTCCGAGTGTTTTTAATTTCCAAAATTATCCAAATAAATGAATCTCTTCTTGTACAAGTTTGAGTTTCGTATTTGTAATATACAATTGTTAAACCAAATTTTGCAAATCTGTCATGAATTTTCAGGTTGATATACTTGACCTGTTTACTTAAGTTGAACGAAACTTTGAGATAATATATTGCTTCTAACGATGGCTTGTTTTAAGTTTTGTATTATTTCGCATGTCTCTGAGCTTCATGACATTAACAATGTTAAATATTTGACAATGAAGAAATAGTAAAGATGTATTTATTTATTAAATAAAAACGTTTCGTAATATTTTACTTTCTCATATAATGGATTTAACTGTGACTCACTGAGCATGAAATATGTCTGATTTATGAACGTAATTAAGTGCTAATTAAGATATTTTATATGCAGAATGGTTACAATAATTGATATTTGGTCTGGAAATATATAATAATGAGAGAGAATAATATCCTGTTAGACAATTACATATTTTATCAAGTAGTTTGACATAATATAATATATTTACTTATATAATATTTGATTTTAAAAATATAGATAAAGAATAATAAAACATAAAAACATAAAATAATATTATTTCATGTAAAAAAACAGATACATTTTTATTCAATTAAAAAAAAGTATCGTGTTAAAAAAATATATATGATAAAACATGCATCATATACTTATATAAAAAAAATATTGAACTAAAAATTGATTAGAAGTGCCCCTTGTTAGAAAAAACAATTCAAACTGTTAATTTAATAAGTTCCCTTGCAGTCTTTAATTTAACAGGTTCTTTGCAAGTATAATTAATGTTAACAGGCCAATATCGTATAATGACCTTTAGAATCATTATACAATTTCAAGTGTGCTTTTATTTAAGCTCACGTCATAAGTGATATGATCAGAAATGTATTAGCCTAGTTAAAGGTTAGTGTTCTTATTTCAACAATATCTAAATAAAGCTTCATTTTTCATATATTTAATAACATCCATTTTTCCATTGACAATATTATTTTTTCTATATTTATACTGATTATATATGAATTATATTATTACAGAAATACAGAATATTTATCAGAAAATATTAAAATAATATTGAAGGATGTTTATTATATATTTATAAAAAAATCTCTTAAGTAGATTAAGTTCGAGATAAAGAATTGTATAGACTGCAGTAAAATTGTAGGTATGAATGACATCTTTTGAATAGGTAATTAATGAGAGATTACTTAACAAAGATAATTAAAAGACAAGAAATTAATTTATTTCAAAAGTAGATGTAATTAGCATTATAATTGGTGCTACTTTAAATAACACGATGTGTGTCACGTGATTTACGTTGAAAAGAACGTAATTGCTGGAATATGTCATAAAAAAATGTCCTGGATTTCGTTCAAGGATTTTGGTAACAACATTGTACTGTTTAAGAAAAATAAACGTTTTGATACATCGAGTTGATCACGAAAAATATTGCACCAGCACTTAATCATCACATTTTATCAACAAACGAAAATAGAATAATAACCAAATAAATGTTGTTTAAAGTTTAAAAATGCATAAGTTTTTGCGAAACATTTATTAATAACAGCACTTAAAAACCCAAGTCAGATAAAACACTGTTTTTGAACACATGAAAAATCCAACTATCGATAATGTGATATACAATTTAATCTCATTGGGATGGGAATTGACGAAATTTTAATTCTACAAACTTTTCACTCAACGATTTTAATCAAATTAAAAGTGTATTTTAGATATAAAATACAATGACGATACATTCTATATTTAAGCTTGTCAACTGTTATTATTTCAAAAGTTTAATTATCAAATTATATTCGCAATAAGAAATTTGTATTACTTCTATATATGTAAATAATGTACACAATGATGATTTAAATTGGTACAATTAAAATGTCTTATACACAAAGTATGTATTAATTTATATATTGACAAGTTGTATTATATTATAACTAAAAACAATAATTGCAAGATTTTTGCCAAAGCCCTGAGTATGCATTTTCATGTAATAAATGTTTTTTCTCGACTCCAGAACACGTGTATTCTTAGCACGTGTAACATACGTGACACAAATGTATTATCCAAAAATGCTTGTAAGTAATTAAAAACTCGATTGAAACATTATCATATCATACATCAATATAGCGAATTTATATTCATATATTTAAATTGCCGGAAAATAGATTTTTTCCAATGAGCCATTTTTATTTAATAAAATACAAATCAAATTTAATTTTTGTTACAAAGCTAGTAAAATTGATGCTTTAAACAGTTAACTTTGTATTGATTATAATGAAATTGATGTTGGATTTAAAATGAATAAAAACAGCAGTGTTGTCATTAACGTGGTTAAGTACACCATCAAATATTTTACTACGTCGATTTCTTCAATGTAATCAAACTCCGATACAATTATCTTTCCATTATTCATCGTAGCTTTAGCTATTCCTTTTTGACAAATATTACAGAATCATAAATCATTGTTTCGCTATCACAATTTATTCTATTCAAATGCGTATATAGCAAGTCTAATTGCCTAATTTCCATTCTGGAATTTAATTTCCTTAATGGGATGTTAAAATGTGTTATCGGTTTACGAGAATATATTACATATATGTGGTGCATCTTCGCTCAGACTTCGCACTTACTATCACAATAATACAAGCTGAAATGCTGAGATTTTCGGTCATAAAGGAATATTAACTTTGCAAAATGTAATTATACATAAACTAAAACAATTAATGTTCACTTATTCTTCAAGTTGACATAGATAAAATATAAAGTAATTTAATTTTGAATATTAACTTTGATTGAGATTCGAAATTCAGGGAAAAAGTGCGCCTTCAATACCGACTAATATATCGGAATCTAATTACATTCGATGGATAATAACCATTAACAGTAAACATTACCGACTTATTGATTAGTTTTAAGAGAATAGTCTAATGTAGATAAATGTGCAAATCAGTGTTATTTGAAAGGTATCGAATAACACATAAAAAGAAGAAACGGAGAATGTAGATTTTTGTTTTTCACGACATATGTTGCAAAGTTTGAAATTGTGCTTTAAAATTGCGGGTCAAGGGATGACGCTTGGGTTGCAGCAAAAGGCACGTATCCAATTTATATGTGCCGACAGCTTGTCATTGTCGCATACTCGCTGTATATATTGTGTGCCAAACCGAACTTACGAATTGTGAACTTATCGTAAATTTAGCTTTGTTTTTTTTTTGTTCCAAACACTATAACGAGTCTTGAATGCGAAGGAATAAAGCACATTTGAACTACTTCCAAATACGCTAACTAAATTATGAAAGTTCCTAAAAACCAAGTGCGCGATGACAAGTTGGGCGTTAATCTATAAATTAAGATTATTACGTCAGATATAGTGTTTTATCGCACGAGGAAGAAAGTTTTTTCACGCTGTCATAATCTAAGACATTGCGTGATTTATTGTCACTGGTTTTCGTGGTTTCAATTGTTTTTTCTTCGCGAAATACAATTTTTCTTTTAATATTAAAAGATTGATCGCAAAATTATTGTTATTGATTACACGAGTGAGAAAAAGTATCATCTGGCAAAATGACCAATACATTTTTCATTTCTCATATATTTTTTATTTCATTTTCTTGCTATTTCAATTCTATTATTAATAAGAAACGGAAACAGCGCGAAATAAACACAAGGATATATAAACTTATTGATTCTGATAATTGTTTAATCTGCAAGTTTAAAGATGTAGTTCAAAGTAAATATTAAACTTTAAAATAAGTTTGAAACGGTTTTCTATTATCTTGATATTAGAAGAGGAAAAATTTTTAGCCGCTTTAAGTACTTTGATAACAATTCGTACTTTTATATAATAAAATCGAGGAAATCGGCTTTTCGTGGTTAAGCATTAGAAGCTATTGAAGTATTCTGGCTTATTGGAAATCAAGAAACTGACATTATTTCTGACCAAATACAGAAAGCTATTATATATAGCTAGTATTTATAATTATATATAATTATAGTTATTTATAGTATTATACATAGTTTTTTCTAGTTTTATCAAATTATTATTATATTTTTTGTCAAATAATTTGATAAAACTTTGTTGAAGTATAATATTGTCTTTTTAGAAATTGAGTTCAAAAAGTATTGTCCGACAATGCTTTGAAAATAATTTTGCAAAAAAGACTGTCTCCTTATTTTTGTTCTGTTTTGATTCGCAACCGAGACAACTTCATTTTCAAAAGAAAAAGAAACAGTTTTAACAAGTTGCTATAAAAGACAAAGTTTATGTCTTTGTTCATTGCTTCGATCAATTTTCTATAAAGAGTTCCGTCTTTACGAAATTTGGAAAATGGAGATATAATGGAGAAAGATTTTTGCAATGTAATATTCATAATGATACGCATGAAATAATGAAATAGTTAAGATCATATGCTTTCCGTGCTGCTTTCTAATATAAAACTGAAAATCTAGTATACGTTTTATTTTTTGTTTCAGTTTTCAAAGATATATATTATGAATGGAAATATGATCATAATTTATACTTTCATAAATCTTTAATCTTTGAAAACAGAATAACGAATATAAATGAACAAACATTACTAAGCCTTTTTATACAAAAATTACATTTCCATTTCACTGGATTTTCAATTATTTCAACAGTATAAGTAATTTTTAAACAGTTTGTTTCTTTCTTACTTTTTTGATCGAAATGTGAGATCGGAAAGTAAAGGTTACCTGTTCAGCGCGTGGTCTAGAATTGTCTTCTTGTTCTTTTGTCAGATCTTCGACGAGGTCATGAAGCAGTCTAATGTCCTGGGGGCTGGGGGAGTCCACCCGACCAGCCCCCGCAATCATCGCACTATGAGGCGCCAGTTCACAGAACTCACGCGAACCTACTAACGCGTCGCGGTCTTGGACGTCTACCTCTTCGATCCACCAATCCTGGGAGGCCTCCTCGTCACTGCCTGTTAGCGCTACTTCGTCGGCATCGCTCATTTAGGCCATTTAAACGGCCTGTTTATTCATATAATCTTTCTTCTTCCAATCAATTCGTTCAATTACTCTTCTTATTTCACATTTTTCTTAACAGTTCTTAACATTTTTATGTGAAAAATTTGTCGGATAATTTTTTCTTGTTATTCAAAATTTAATTTTCCGCCTTTTTCTTCTTAAATTTAATTTATTATATTATAAATTGAAATAAATTGTTCACTTTCTGATGTATGAAAAATCCGATTATATTTATTTGTAGGAACGTTGAGGAAACTGCGATACTGCAAAAATGGTTCTCGAGTGAGTTTGCACCACATCGATATGGTTTAGAATTATTGTCGAGTTGGCCAAAAGTAGTACGTCATTTAGAAGTGAAGTTCTTTGGAGTTCTGACGATGTGACTTCTCGTCTGACTTTATCTTGATTTACGGCAGCGTTTATTTAGCAGCATTCTGCTGATCAAAATTCGGATCATCAGCAACTTGATTGTTGCAGAAATTGGGAACCTTTTTGTAGGTTTAAGTTTTTCAATAGTTTTACAAGTACAGAAATAATACCGATTTAAACCCGATTTTAAACAAAAAGATCACTTATTTTCTGAATTAGCTTTTAATTATCTTTGAAGCATCTTAAACTTGTAATAGTTTAGCGAAAACTAAAATGTAAATAAATTGAATTATAGCTTTGAGACAATTCTCACGGTGTGATTAACTCCAAGTCCGCGCAAATACTGAAACAAGTCGAAATGTTAACTCCACGTTGTCATGTAGAAACTAGTGTAAGATTTAATAAAGACCCATGATTACGTGGCCAAGTTCAAGGTAAGTCCATAATTCAAAGTCGAACTGAACTTTGATATCACGAAATAATGTTTTGAAATCGGTTCACTTGAAAATAAGTTGCAAACACGCGCTGGCAAATTAACGTGACGCGACATGGCGAATTCGTGTCACAATGCCTCAATTTACGAGTATCTCGACTTAACATGTAGGCCAATATTTTAGATATACTTGCCCGTGTAATTCAAGGCTCGCAATCTAAAAGGCCACTAATTATTTAGCCGTTTGAGGTATCAACGTTCGCGCTAATCGATTTTACTGCATTAGTGTAGCTGAGCTTGGAACTTATTTTCGCCGCTCATCGTATACGTGAAATCATTTCCGTTCATATGTATTAGTATGAGGAATATACAAATAAGATTCAATTTCGCTCAATCGATATATTGCAGGAGAGATCATATGTGACATTTCGTGAAGTGATATTTTCTAATTTACCTTAACGATTTGCAAAATTAATTTTTTTTTATTGCAACTGATAAGAAATTGTAATTGAATAATTTGTAGAATAATTTTAATGATTGAGTGACTTCAATTATTTCACGTCTATGCAGTTCTTTGCTAGATTTAATGTAAAACGAAGTGTACTTGTACATTTATTTTTTCTAATATATGACACTCATACAAGGACATAAATCATTGATCATTTTAAAGACCTTCGCTAAAAGAAAGATGTTTATGATTTTTAGGTTAAAGTTTCTGCATGTCAACAAACACAATTGTGATTAACAAAAGTGTTATTTGTTAATCGTAGTTTATTATTTAGAATCAATTATTCTTATAAGAAGAAATTGATCCGCAATGGACAACTATTTTTTTATTTCGTTTTTTTTTCTTATTATTTGCAAATATTTTCCGTTGATAGATAAGATAATATTAAACAGTCAGAGTTCATAAATCACCGAAATATTGTATTTAAACTATATTAGGACTAAATTTAGCGGAAAACTTATTGAACTGGAAAACATGGATAATAATTTATATCAAAATACAAAACTGAATGTCTTACTATAAATCAACACTGAAAATATCAACGGAATAATTGACTGTACAAACTTGAAATGTCTCTATGCAGTGTATCAAAACTGTGAAACTATTAATAATTTCCATGGAATCATACTCATATAT
>JABFPJ010003513.1:0-15929 GCA_022817425.1 Gryon sp. ZL-2020 | reverse complement strand
TTACAAAAAAAAAAAAAAAAAAAAAAAAAAATACGATATGAACATAGATTACACATGTATATCATATTTATCTTTATTTTATGTGTTATCTTTATTCTGCATGTGTATATGGTACATTTATGTTGCGTATATGTTAAATTAAGGCTGCTAATGTATGTTGTTTCTGATAACTTATGCCAATGTGCGAAACTTGTTTATGTTACATATGCAATATGTATGTTTCATATGTTACTAGGAATTGTATACACACAAAATATCATATGTTTACATATTACACATGTAAATATGTTACATAAATGTGATATATAGATTTTACATCACGCGGTACCGTAAAATATATTTTGCACCATGGAAAATAAACGTGATTACAATTCTCAGCTTGGCCTCGGGTGTAAACTTTGTTCGAGAAAACGAATTTGCGATTTTATCTATCTTGGTACAAAATATACTAAGTCTTTAACGTGAAGCTAGTTACAGATTATATGGCATATATACACTCATTGCAAAGTTTAAACATTAAATCAAAGATTATTATATCAACTATTTTTTTCAAGATGTTAATAATTAGAACATTTATTTATAACAAGATTGTAATAATTTTGTCTATGATTTTTTAAAGTAAAAGAAATTTCTACTTATAACAAAAATATTAAACTCAGAACTTAGGTTATGTTAACATCAACAATACAAAACTGCTTACCTTGAATGTATGAAACTGATATAATTCGTCCATTTTTCATAACATAAATAAATGAAAACATGCATTGCATTGCACTAAAATATCTTTTTTTTTACTTTTTAAGAAAAGAGTCTTAAAAAAGTCGTCTCTTGTAATTTCTAAACTCTTTCGGGTTCCATGTACTGTGTAATGAAGATCTAAATTTATCGCAATTAGATGTCGCGCGAGTAAGTAGATATATTGTTTTTCTAACCTTTTTAATTATCTAAAATTTGAAATAGGTATTTTATTAATTGATTTTTCTGTAAATTTCGATATATAACATTAGGGTACACATAAAAATACAATATTTTTTAGCAAAAATAATATATTACTGTGAGTATATATCTTTCATATAAATTAAACATACTTTTTACATGTTTAGATATGTATTGTTTTTCAACATATATACAAAACATATATGCAGCATAAATGTAATTTCATATATGAGTTATGTTATGAATTAAAAGAAGGCGGTAAAAATGTATGTCTTTTTATAATAATTCTCTATCTCTGTCTCTGGCTGTTTGTAGATAATCTTAGATCTTTAACCAGAAAATGTTGTATGATTTATTATATAGTACAACAATATTAACTGGTACTAAATTTCAACTGTCTAAAGGCTTGAAGATAATTTATATTAGAAATGTTTATTTCATTATATTTCAACTATTTTGATCGACGATCAAGACGTATGTGTTGATTTTACTATAAGATATTAGATACATCAATTATTATGTTGAGATGGTGAAGAAGAATAAGAAGAAGACGAGGAAGAGGATGAAAAAAGCGTTTTATGTGGGTATATGTGTAAATAGGTGTTTCTTAAATTAATGTGTAAAATTTGAGTAATTCTTGCAAAACTGATAATGAAATATGTTTACGTGATAAATTTGACGGCTGTTGATTCACTTATTATTCATCGCCGCATTGTGCTGTGATGAAATAACTCAAATGCAAATAACGAAGCAAATGATTAATGATTATTCACATTGAATCTTTATAATTCGTTGAAGAATATATAAATAGTACAATGGAAGTAGACTTCTCACTTTTTTTCTCTTTTTGTAACGCAAATAAAGGATGTCTTTTGTTTTCAAATTAAACATTTAAATTCGGTGATATAATAAATATATCTAATGATTGTATTTTTTACGTTGTAAAATTTGGTTAAAAAATCGTTATATAAAAAAATGTTTTGGTAAATCTAAGAGAGAAATCGTGAGTTATAGTGAAAGTTACGTGACTATATATCACGTTTCAGAAATAATAAATCATCGGATATTCATATATTTTTTCTCTTTCCTACTCTGTCTCTGTTTTTCTTTATTCACATTTTTTAACATTATCACCGATACGTCTACAAAGTCGGTAAATTACCATTTTTGTTCTCAAATTTATTGTTACTTCTTGATAATTAAGTTACATTTAAGTATATATAAGAGTTTTAAGATGATAATATATTTAACGGTATAATCTTTTATTTCCTTTTTTTAATATAAATTTTAATGTATTAAAAAAAGCGTATGGAGCTATCACCACAAATTGTAGGATTTTGAAAAGTATATTTCATCTGAGTTGCATGTCGTTGAAAAGTATATAATTAGACATAAGTTAATATGTGACATTTATAATCTCAGTAACAAGCAAATTACTCAACGGCATTTACCACTTTCTCTGCTTTAAGACAATCATTTTGGAATTTGTAGTCATAAATTTTTATTTAAATTAATTGATAAAATGTATCATTGTTATGTCATTTAATCATTTAGAACACTAGATGAATGATCGCGCCCGGAGGACACGATGTCTCTGAATCTATCTATTTTTAAAAGATGTTATGTATTTTTTTATTTGACAATATTTTTATTTGAATTAAAGAAATATAAATTTGAAAATGAAATATAATTTTAACGAAACCTGGTTCTGATCACCTCTGTAGCTTCCTATTAATGATGTGACGTAATCACTTTTTTTCGGTTTTTCCCCCCTCCTTCGCTCATGTGACTAATAAATCACAATTTTTGATACATCCCCCCTGACCAAGATAGTAACTGTAAACATTATTATTTAATAAACAATCAATTATCATCATTTAAGGACATTATTTTGGTAGTTAAAAAATTTTTCAAAAATATTATTTGAAAAACATTAAAATTTACGATAGCAAAATATTTTTGTAAAAAACGTTTTTATTGAACGAACAAATTATTAAACAATAAAAATAACAAAACATCCTTAATTTTAATGATTTTAATGAATGTTTTAAAATTCGTTAATACTTATAATATAAATATCAAGAGACACGGTAGTGTCTCTGGCCAAGTATAAAAAAACGATCGTTTTTGTGTACGAATACCTTTAAAAACTCAAATGTATCAGTTAAATAAAAGCGTGGCACCAGTTTTATTATTATAATAATTTTATTTTTTATTATTAATTTTTCAATTTAAGTGATGAATAAAATGTCATTTGTTTGTAAACACTTTTGTTTGTGTACTTAATCAAACAATTTGACAATCTATTATTATTTAACGGATACATATGAGTTTTTTAAGGTATTCATTAATTTAAGCATTCATTAATTTTTTTTTGTTTTTCTTTTTTTTGTTGTTTTTAATCATTTTTTCGTTAAGTAAAAGCGATTTTTAATTAATTAAAAATATAGCATAAATATATTTTCATCAGCTTAGCCATACTAACCGAATTAACAATTTTTTAAATACAAATTATTATTTGCAGTTATGCTACTTGATTAGCACTTATGCAAAAATTACTTTTCGTTACTCGGGGAGGGAAAATGCCATTTTCCTCCTCAGGGAGATTTAGGAAAATGGCTTTTTTCCCTCCCTCGTAACGAAATAGTATTTTTTGTATCAAGGGAGACAAAAACAGAAATTCGCTACCTCGTGCGAAGTTTACAATCCGAGCCGAAAGTGAGGTTTGTAATCGCACGAGGAAGGGATTTCCGTTTGTCTCCCATGGTGCAAACGATATTTTTCGTTACGAGGGAACGAAAAAACGCACTTTTCAAAAACCTCCTAGGAGTGAAAAGTGCGTTTTTCGTGGCTGAGTAACGAAAAATATAGTACGCAACATGGGAGATGATCGGAAATTCGTTTCCCTTGTTGCGTAATGTACTATTTTCTCCTTTTTTCTTTTTGTTTCTCTTCTCCTTTTTTGTTCATCTTCTTCATTAAATTCTTGTTCTTCCTCTTCCTCTTCTTCTTCTTGTTCTTCATCTTCATCTTGTTTTTCTTTTCCTTTTTCTTCTTCTTTTCCTTCCTTTTTTTCGTCTTCTTCTTCTTTTTATTCATGCTCAAACACGTAATAACACGTTTAAACATGTTCGAAAATGTTCAATTTTCGAATCGAAAATGAGGTGTATGATTAGAAAAACTCACACTAAGAGAAAACTGATATTAAGAAGTTCGGGAGGACTTCGACGGTGAGAGTTTTTTTTAAACGAATCGCGAAGTCTTTGCGGGCGAGATTTTTTTTTTAAGTTTATAAATTTGTTTTAAAAGGAACACATATCTAATAACAATAAATTTAAATTTGTTTTAAGGGGAACACATCTATTCAAATTTACTATGAATAATAGTAAAACACAGTAAAATTGGTTTTAAAAGTAGCAATATTTGAAATAAGTTTTACTACAAATCGCTATTTGCATATTTAATTTTATTACGTTTTATAGTGGAATTTGTTCTTTTTTTGTAACGTCTCAACACTACAAAAACAAGTGTCTCATTTTGAGAAATTTTTGATGATTGAGACGCGAAAAGCGTCTTAAAATTGAATAAATAAGACATCTTTGGTGTCTCAATCATCACAAATGTCTCAAATAGAGACACTTGTTTTTGTAGTGAAAAGTAGCATTATAGATAGTAAATTTTAATGTTATTTAGGATACATTATTATATCAATTTTCTCTGAGCGTAGATAAGAGGCAGCGATACCAAATTTTGTCACATTGTATTTTCACTAGGTTTGTTCATTAAAGTTCGAGAGTTTGAAGAATCAATGTTAAAAGTTTGAATATTACGAACGGTTTGAACTTTTAACATGGAATTTTTTAATTTTCCAATAATATAATATTATATTAATAACAAAATAAACGCCGATTAAAATACATCAAAATATATATTTACATCAAAGTATAAAAAATTGTTTCTTGTGATGATTCTGACACCATTAAAGTTTATCTATAAACCTGTTGTGACATAATAACGGCCAAATACTCATAAGTACCGCCAATCAAGGCTTAAAAATGGCCATACTATGATGAAGTATCACTTTTTTTGTAACTGATACTTCATTATAGTTTTTTTTATTTTATAACATTTAATAACAATTCTTATATGATAATTCGGTGTTTATATAAGCCTTCTGTGGTATATTTATGGCCATATCAATACAAAAATCACCAGTTAAAGCCAAAATATGGTCAAAATTTATGGTCAAGGCTCATAAGAGACTTATGGGAGGTTTATGGGAAACTTAGGGGAGCCTTATGAAAAACTTATGGAAGGCTTACAAGGAAAACATATATGGAACATATGAAATTCATTTTTGAATTAGCCTTTTTTTTATTTTTTTTACTTATTATATACTCCAATAAGACAAAAAATTTGTTTGGATAACGACAAAAATGTCTCGTATAACTTAACTAAAAACTAACAAAGGAATCGATTGACAATTTCATGTATCGTATGATACACTTAGAGAAACTTATGGTAGTATTTATCTTCAATCACTTTTTATAGTTAACACAAGAAAAATTCTGGTTAAACAGATCATTTTTATAGTTAATTTTCAGTTTTATAGTTGAAATAAAAATAAAGTCTGATTCGGTTAACTATAAAAAGTGATTGGAGACAAATTTAACAATATTTTTTCCTCCATGTAAGTGTGCTGAAAAGTGGCGAGTTATTTGTTTATTAATTGTTATAAGACTTGTTTCATTTTTTCATTATTTTATATTACTTTAGTTTAGAAGTTTAGAAGTTGCTGTTTTTTATATTGGTGCTTATAATACATTTTCAAAAAAAAAAAAAAAACAAAAATAAATAAATAAATAAATAATTAAAATAAAATAAAATTCTGTGCTTTTGGTATTATTTTGTATATATTATTAGATAATATTATAATATTGTTAAAATTGTATATATTATTATATAATTTTGATAATATTCGACGTCTTTGAATGATATCGACGTTCCTTATGAAGATTATTCCATTTCAAAAATTGTCATATAAATTAACGTAGGAAATATTGAAATGGAATAGTTTTCGTAAGGACCGACGATATAATATTGGCGCTTTTTATCGATCCCAGTTAATAATCATCTGCGTTTGTGATATACCGTCGAATTCAGAGATTGGTATTGCAAAAAATGGCATTGTACTTTGTAAAAATTATCATTTTATAGCAAATTCCAAATTTTAGAGGTCTTAATATTGCGTTACATACACGGCGAAAAATTTTTAATAAAATTTATCAAATATGTAATAAATTTTATTCAACTTATAGTAATGCGGTGACGAGAGCAAGATGATGCGAAAAATTAATTAACTTTTCATTAAAAATTAGTAAACATTTATGCAAAATTCTTCAAAAAATCAATAATTTTTAATTAAACGTTGAGTAATTTTTCGCAAAATCTTGCTCTCGTCACCGCATTACTAAAAGTTGAATAAAATTTGTTACATATTTGGTACATTATTGGTGTAATAATAATCGTAAAACTGATATTTAATTTCTTTTTAATAAAAATACTTTTATTTGAAAAGTTCAAATAATTACAGCGATTTGAACCCTTAAGTTTATTTATATATTTGAATTATGATACAATTTTAGTATCATATAAATAAAGAAAGTAACTATTGAAATTATACATTAAATCGTCTTTTCTGTCAGTTTTTGTATGTCTGATGTGTGCATAATAAGAGTTACATTAACAAATTATCCAATAGAATACTTAAATACTCGGCTGATTCCAAGATTTCCAGTTTTTAAATTAATTTTCAACCAAAGTGCTATTGAAATGCTAATTAGTAATATGAGTGTAAATGATGGACTTGGTAATGGAACAAGACGAAAAATTCTCGATTTATATAATTATATTATAGAAACCGAGATTGTAAGCAGGTTTTAATATTAATCGCAACACGTTTTTATACGAGTGATAAACTTAGACATAGTATTAATATCATCTGTCCTGCTTTTTGTTATTTATGAATTTTCTATATATTATTTTAAAACAATTTCTAATTATACTTTTTATTATTTTTGATTTTTATTCTTAAATAAAATTTTAAAAAATTTTAAACTCTTAAAATAATTGAAAAATGTTAGTAAATAGATCAAATTTAAAATATAAATATAGATATAAATTAAAGAAAATTAAAAAAAAGTATTTTTAAAAGTACAATGTTTTAGCATTGAAGGAAATAAAAAAATGCTATTTTTATTTATATTTGTTGCATTGGTAACATACTTGTAAAAATATTCTAAGATACGATAAATATTATTATGCATTATCAAACATTTAAATGATCTCTGCGAAATATTTACTATATTTTATAGTAACTTTTATATATACCAATGCAGCAAAAATATTTTTGTATATGACATGTATTAATATTTAATTATCTTCACTGAGTTTTCATAATTTCGTCAGTTTCGATTTAATTGATAATATACAATATTGATAACTTTTTTCTAGCCGCAAGAAAGTGTTTGATATTTCGAGAACAATTACATTTCACAGGTTAAAAATGTCCTGATAAGTTAGATATAAGTTAATAGAATAGTTAGACAGATAAAAAAGTTTGTAAATTTTGCAAAATTAACAAAAAAGAAGCAATTTTGGCAATCGAAAAAAGATAAATAAGTAATGCAAAAAATTGCAAAATTTCTTAACAAACATATAATGGATTCTTGAAATGTATTAAATTTGTAAAGGGCTTCTAGTGAAATGAAACTAAATTTAAATTAATGTCGAAGACAAATATTAATTTTATATTGTATTAATTCATTTTTTAAAATGGTATATCTGTTTACGTTTTTTCAAATAGAAAAGCATGCGCAATATATTTTAAGCACTTAAAACAGTATAGTGTTTGTATAATTCTATTCCCATATGCTGTCAATATGTTAAGTGTATACATATATTAATATACATAATTATCGGCTAAAAATGCACAATCATTCGTTTTATTTATACATACGCCTGCGCCAATAGATTATGAAATATAAATAAAATTAGACTGTGGAAAAAGGATACTAGAAAAAAAAAAAGAAGTAATTGATTGTACAATTTTCGCGGCAATATTTTATAGTTCGCGATATTTCTCTAAGATATCATTCAAGTTATTGTCCTTAATCAACATGTATGATAAACTAATGAGAAAAAGGAGAGAAAAGTGTAGAAAGACATAGCAATCGAATATGAAGTAATTTAACGCTAGTGAGACTGCTCACACCGGATGGTTTGCGTGACTAGCCGGTCAGACAGCATTAACCATAAAAATAATAAGGTCTCTAGTGAAATAAATTGAGTTATTAACGTGACGGTGTCACAATAAATTATGATGAAGCGGCGAGTAAAAAGGAATGGTTGGACGTGGTCGCGAAAGGTCGGACAGGCTAACAGCAGTTGATTGCCAGTCGCTCATTTGTCTCCATGAAAGCCTGACAGAATGACGGTTCGGTGAAGTAACGCCACTAGTTCATATTTACTGCATGTTTCTACTCAAATATGTAAAAAAGCACCGAGGAAGAGGACAAAAAAACACAAAAGAGCGAAATCAAATTAAAACAAAATAATCATACAAAAGAAAAGAAAACATGTACATTCAATAATGTATAGTGACAGAATGATATTGCAAAATTTGCATTTTTTGTATTGTTAAAAGTGCAATATGGAGTGTTGAAAGTACAATCCTACATTGTAATACTATGAAAATTTATTTTACATGTTGTAAATAGATATATATTGTATTTTATACATATAACATAGAGTTATACATTCTGTAATTTCAACTTTACTACATACATCGTAATTTGTTTAATATATTTTCATGATAAAACATTTATTTGTTACTTTCAGGATAAGTTCCACAATTTGAAGTGCTTGTCAATTATAATGATTTGTTGGTTCATTATTATATTGTTTATTTTCTTTACAGCATTAGTGGATTTGTGTCAGAAAGATTTTGTCGACCTGACAAAATGAGAATGAAATTTCGATGATCCGCTGTGATTTATGGACGGGAAATGTAATGAATTTGTATTTCTGTCAGATGACTTTTGAATGATAAATAGTGGCGGAATCGGAGGAAATGTTGTATTAGGAAGTATTAAGTTCTTTTCCTCCCTCGGGAGAAAATGTTCAAGTTTGGATTGATAGCTGGGAAATTGTTTGACAGTCGGTAATGAAGGGGTCTGTTTTGAAGTTAATTCGAATTATGTAATCCTTCGAAAAAAAAAAAAAAAAAAAAATCAAATTATCATATTGAGTTTGTATCCATCAAGGCCTGTCATCCTATTTCCAATTAATATCAATCACATTTTCTAGTGCATTATACAGTCAACAAGAAGTCCTCTTACAACAAGAGTATATTTATTTATTATACAATTCAATTATTCCGCAAAACATTTCTTTGTAACATCAAAATGTCTTAATTGAAAATTATATTAAGCATAAATTTCGTGAGTCAAAGTAGAATACATTTTGTGCTTCACAAAAAAGTACTAAACATATTTCTTATTTCATGAAGAACAATATATTTCAGCTAAAGAATATATATTTATTCCTGTTCAAATAGTGCGTATAACAACACAAATTCATTTCCTCTCTTTTCTCGTCGCTAAACTGACATATTAATTACGAAAGTCACCATAAATCCAGATAATTCATTTGACAATACGAAAAATTCCATTGCATTAATTCGTACATTTGTATATATATATATATATATATATATATATATATATATATATATATTGGTAAACGAGGCTATTATTTTTGTGAATTATCACCACGTTGTCAATCAACGCACGTGTTTAAGAAGCGATACTTGTATCCGGAACAAAATCATTGATTTCATCCTCAGTAATTTAACTTGAAAAGATCTATCTAGAGTGATGTCTATGGATGAATTATAGATGCTCTCGGCTGTCACGCATTCAACAGTGATGTATGACTTGGCGGGTGACGGTAGAAGCCATCCTACCATCCAACCGAGCTATTCCTCGATGTATGGCCTGTTAATAACAGCAAGAATGAACGAACAAGCGGCTGCGCAATGGATATACAGCAGATGCCCCTCTAGTGGATAGAGGTCCCCTTTGTGTTTTATTACAAATGATATGTCAGTCCACGATGTATGGGCCGCTTTTATCTGCGGCCTGTTATTGATGTGCTACATTGTCCTAACGACTCACGAGAGTAGGCAGGATTCTTGATAGACACACTCAAAGATTCTGTGTGTGACCTTTTTTCTTTTTTTTTTTTTTCTTTCCTTTTTTCGTCTTTTTTCTTCTTCAACACACATCGTGTTTACAAATTGTTTTTCGACCGAGACTAAACACTTTTTAATGACACCAATTGTACATTAAAATGACAATCAAAAATCTTACACTTAATGCACGAGAGGAATCAACATTTCACGGGAAATGAACAAAGTTTACAAACAAATGTGGTTTGCTGAGTAAAGTAGATATAATGTAAAGATTACATGCTGTTTTTTTTATTTGATATGTTAAATACTAAGTGAGTAAATACTATCTTGTTCATTAAAGTAGTTTTTAGAAAGAAGTTATACTTTATGTAGAAACGTGAATAAAAATGTTAATAATCATATAAGCAGCAGCATAAACAGAAGCGATGTTGTAAATGTAAATGTAGACATAAACAAAAGCGTAAACAAAAACATGAATGAAAATATTAAGATGGACAAAACAAGAGACAAAAACATTAGATCAAATGTAAACAAAAAATTGCTAATACAATGTAAATATAAACAAAAACATTAAGTATTAGTTCTGTTATATAAATGTATATGCATATTTAATTATATGTTATATTTTATGTTCATGTATACAGTCATCTTAAATTAAACACGTTTTTTAGTTGAAGCTATATAAGATAAGTTTTCGTATGACTAATTTAATACAATTAGTGACTGACGTGAAATATGATTATTTATACATGAAATAGAATGACTGGCAAAAAAATAAAAAAATATAAAATGTAAAGAATAACATATTTAGCTCATTTATAAATGCAGGCAGCTAAAATAAATGTGTATTTCACATTCACTAATCATTATTCACGAATCATGGCTGCTCACCGTTCACCGTATCATTAATAAAATAGATAAATGTTTTTTGAAACCTCAAAGACTAATCTTAAATATTCTATTTACAGTCTATGAAATAAATCTTTATCTTTTAAAGACATTATGTTGACAGGTCTAACAATTACATATATTGTTACCCATTTTATTAGATAAAGTGAATTATTTAACATTATTTCTACACGCTAAACCAAACGTACTTTTGTTGACTCCATTTGGTATTATCAATGAAAAAGAGAAAGAATATAAAGAAAGAGAATAATACATAGAAAAAATATAATTTTAAAAAGGAAAAGTCTGTCAAAACTTCAATGTGTGTGGCTACTTTGACAGTTATGAATGTTTCTAAATTCTTACACTTCCGGTTTTTTGAAATATACATTTAAAAGCTTATATATGGTGGCTAATTTATGATAAATTTGAATGGAATCGAATTACCATGAATAACATCGTTAAATTTTAGTTCAATATGTTTTGAAAGATTTATTATGGTCTCATTTATGTTGTTATTGTAATGAATATGATATACTTATATATGTATGAGTAATGTGATTTTATAAATAATTTCATACATAAAGGAAAATAAGTTTTTAAGAACTAATATGGCAGACTTAGGTGTCCTATTTTAAAGATTTTAAATATTATATATTAAATTTGTATACATATTTGATATAATATAGAATAATAATACATATATGATATAGTAATAATAATATATAGTAATAATAATACATATATGATATAGAATAATATGATAATAATAAAAAAGTACGTCAAAACAATACAGTTTTGTAAAGTTTGATAGTTAATTAACTTATAAGAATAAATTAAACGATATAGTTGAGGTAATTATAATTTGTACAATTTTTTTACTGAATACACATTAACTAATAATATTTCAGTTTATATGAAAAGAAAAATTGATACTGGTATAAATATTAAAAGTTTTCTTAAAAATATAATTTCATATTTAAAAAATATTGGGAATGTGAAATTCAATACCGAAACCTCTATACTGACATCTTATGCAGTCGCAAATGTCATTCGGTTCTTTAAAATCAATACACTTAATAAACATTTACTTCTTTTCCCAGTTTTTTTTAGTGCAGTCAATCATCAAAGTCGGTTATATCAAGATTTATGTTACTTACCTACGTATCTAAAATAAAGTCTAAAAAAAACACATCAATAAATAATTAGTCATTTAAGTAATATATTTGAATTAACACAGCACACGTCAAGCAAAATTTACATAAATATTTATTGTTGTAATTTACTAAACTTTCAGTTGTACATAGTATAAGAGTCATATGATTTTTAGTATATTTAACATAAGTTTCTACTATGTCATATGCCATTCTTGGGATGTCAATGGACAACAAATTTTACTGTAAATCATAGTAAAATTATATAACAAAGCAGCAATATTTACTGTAAACGCTTTTAAAAAATATGTCTTCTATACTTAATTTTACTATGTTTTACAGTAAAATTTGTTTGTTTTGTTTTTTTTTCTGTAACGTCTCAACACTGCAGTGAGAAAAATTTTACTGACTTTGAGTAATTCTGGCTTTTATTTTAGTCAAATTGGACACAACTCAAATTCAGAGTTACTTTGACTCAGAAATATAGTCAAAGTACACCGACAATTTCCATAACACTTCACTTAATATAGGTTAAGATTATGAAAAGAAAACAATCTGAATATAGGCAACCGAACTACGAATTTGGTCAACTTGACTAAATTTTAAGTTGGCATGAATAAGAAATAGTGTTGTAGACACAGTTTAACTTTTATTTATAGTCAAACCGGCTGTAACTGGAATAATGGTTTAAATTTGACTATATTTCTAAGTCAAATATGATGTTTGACTATACATTTTTTGAGTCAACTTTAACTTTTACTTTTTTCTATGACTCAAAACATTAGTCATTTTAATTCTGCATTTTATCCTCAGTGTGGTATTACTATTACTTATAGTAAACATTCATAAAGAATTATTTATGGATTTTTAGAAAAACTTGTTATGAATGCTCCACACTGAGCCAAAAAATAAATAAAAAATATTGTGAAAATATCATTAAATTTACCGTGTTGCTTAGTAAACATCAGTAATAACGACTAAACATTAAAAATTACGTTTCTTCCGGTTTAAGAAACTTTTAGATGTAAAATCAGTTCCAAAACAAAACAAAGCTTACCTTACCAGTAGGGTATAATTTATCCTCACAATACAATAAGCATAACTGATAAAAACAACAAATTTAATGTACCAGTAAGGTAAAATTTACGGATAGTACGTACCCACATAGACATTGCCAGAGTTAACAACTGACTCGATACTGGCACGGTACTGGTAGTTGTATAACGGCGAGATACATACGGCCCAATACCGTTTGTGTATTGTTTGACTATCGTCACCAGTAGACAAATAAAGGTATAACAGTGATGGTCAAGTTTTTGATCCAGTATTAAATCGCTATTGACACAAGATTTGAATATAAATAATGTTTCGTCCAGTTTTACACTATTGACTCAATGCTTACACAGTATCACTTTGCAACAGTTGCTAATGTAAAAACCACGTAAAAACAGCATTGGCTTATGTGTCAAAACGACACTTTGCCGACACCGATCTGGTACTCTTACTCGATACGATTTTGTATATATTTTTAATATTGGCTGTATACTGACACAGTACAACAGTTGCTGGAGTAAAAACTACGTAAAAACAGCATTGGAAAATGTGTCAAAACGACGCTTTGCCGATACTGATCTAGTACTGTTAATCGATACGGTTTTGAATATATTTTTAATACGGGCTGAATACTTCGACAGTTCCAAAGTGCAACAGTTGCAGGTTTAAAAATCATGTAAAAACAGGACTGGCTCGTGTATCAAAACGGTATTTTGACGACATTGATCTAGTGCTCTAAATCGATACAGTTTTGCATACATTTTTCATATTGGCTGCATACTGGCACAGTATCAAAGTACAACAGTTGCAGGTTTAAAAATCATGTAAAGACAGCACTGGTTCGTGTATCAGGACTATAAGTTAATGCAACTAATATAAATAAAATTCAAAATGGAGTAAAAAGAAATTCACATATTTATTTATTGGAACTGATTTTGATCTTGTTTCAAATTAATGTTGCTAATTGCATTATGAAGTTGAACTTAACGCCGGCACTATTTTATTGTGTAAGAATAAATAAAAATGTAACATACATATTATAACATGAAATTGTCATCTTAGCCCGAATTAAAGTTATGATACTAAAGAAAGCACTCCCACATTAAAAAATGCAATGAATCATTTTGCATAATTTGCATAAATAATTATGCGCTAATTGTGGTCCATATTTAGGAATTTTAGAATTATTTAAAAACAACCGAAAATTGAATAAAAGTGGGGGTGCTGCTTAAAGATCAAGGGAGCGCGCCACGCTCCCTATAAATAAATAAATAAATAAAACAAAAAATCGCAATGTGCCACAATTTTGAGCTAATTAAAGACCGCAAGTTAAAAAAAACATATGTCAAATATATTATATTGGGGGTTATAATGTTACACCTTAAACTAAACAAGTGTTAAATAGTTATATTTGGGTAATCCAATGAAGATCAAATTTTCTTTTTTGCGGTGCTTGAGAGTCTTAAATAAGCTCAAAATTGTGGAACTAATATGTCTCGAGTATTATTGTTTTTCATCAAGTGGGGGTGCTAACTTTCCACCTTAAAATAAATACATACTTAATCAGTTATGTTCGGGTATTCTAATGAGGCTGAAATTTTTGTTTTTACTGTAAATGAGAGTCTTATATGGGGGTTGCTAATATTATACCTCAATACTATTGTGTACTATTGTTATGAAATTAATTCGGGTATTCCAATGTTGTTCAAAATTTTGTTGTTAATCTGACTTAGAGTCTTAAATGAGCTCAAAATTTTGACATTAATAGGTCTTAAATATTTTTATGAATGAGTGTCTTAAATGAGCTCATAATTTTGAAATTAATATATTTTGAAATTTTTTTTGTTACAACATGGGGGATGCTAAAGTTATATCTTAAATTGTACTATTCTCATGTAATTAATTTTGGGTATTCCAATGGAATTCAGAATTTTCTTTTCAACCTGATTTAGAGTCCTAAATGAGCTTATAATTTGGACATTAATATATCTCAAATATTTTTTGCTTTCATCAAGTAGGGGTTATAAAATATATTGTATAACATGGTTCCTATTTTAACGATGGAAACGATATATGAAGTTACCAACCCTTGTATAATGATGAAAATAATTTCCAAGAAGTAGCAATATTAAAATCACGCGTATTTGAAATTTAAAATATCGATAGCAAAGATGTTAGTTCATTAAAAAATGTAATTGAAGTTTTTAACGTTATAATAACGAATTTTCAAAAATTTTCAAAATCACTTAAATAAACATAAAAAGTGGTAAAAAAAAGCATAAAATAATAATATAAGCTGTAAAAACGATGATTTTTAACAATAAAACCCAATAATCATGCGAAAAATCCCATTTTCCGTAAAGTGAACGTACGTTGAACGTTTTCCCGAACTTTTGCCATCTTGCCCTTTTGCTGACTTATGTAATAAATATTTCTCTATCTTTTTCAATACATATTTCGATGTTAAAAGTTCGGGAACATACTAATAACGACGGAAAACTGGACGAAAATCCCATTTTCCGTAAAGTGAACGTCCGTTGAACGTCTTCCCGAACTTTTGCCATCTTGCCCTTTTGCTGACTTATGTAAAAAACATTTCTCCATCCTTTCCGACACATATTTAGAAGTTAAAAGTTCGGGAAGAC
>JABFPJ010003512.1:3184-15931 GCA_022817425.1 Gryon sp. ZL-2020 | reverse complement strand
AAAAAAAAAGAAAATAAAAGTCAAAGATAGAAAGAAAAGAAAAACGAAGAGGAAGAAAAAGGGAAGGAAAAAGGTGCGAGAGACAAAGAAGAGAAGCAAAAATGACGACATTTCCCACTCTGATTCTTTCATCGCATATAATGAGCTCAATTCCACGTCGTCGTATTTCAATAAAAGCATTTCGTTTTGTCGGAACGAAGTCGTCGCATTGTTCGTATCTCGCGAAAAGCATGCTTTCGCGTTATACGAAACCCCTCTTCCCCCCCTCCCGCCCCGCCGCGCCCCTCCCCTCCTTCCACTTTACGCGCTTCAACTTTTCAAGCGCGCGCGTTTTCTTTTTCTTTCTTTTTTTTTCTCCTTTTTCTACCCGCTGCGCGCGGCATTGCCACACCATCGCACAGCTGTAACTCCGACACGTGACACTCAATTCTCTTTCTGCGCTCGCAAACGACCGGGGCCACCCTGCTTCCCCCCCTCCCCGCCCCTTCGTCCCGCATTGTCCCCCCCGTCCCGCCTGCCGCTCGGTCCCTCTTTCCCCGTGCGCTCACTCGTCTCTTCTTACGCGCGATCGAACACTTTCGAAAGAGGTCCGCGTACAAAAAAAGACAGAGAAAGACAGAGAGAGAAAGAGAGAAAAGAAGATATCGCGTCTCAGAGAAACGGAAGACCACTTTTGTCCGCTTCAATATGCTGTTTTTCGTATATTTTTGTTGCTCATTTTTCGTCGTTGTTATTGTTTTGTTTTTATCGTGTATTATGTAAGAATTGCATTGTTGCAAAGTAATGTTTTGTTTGTATTTATTTTTGGAATACATAAAGTTAGTAGTGTTAATTAATCAAGGGCAAAAAAAAAGGTTGACAAAGTGATTTGATGAAATAAAAGGAAAGAGAGACAAAAAAAATTGTATGAGATTATATTTTATATATAGGTAGATAGATATATATTGTGTTTGATTTGATGCGAGGTTCGAGCGATGAGAGCCGGTTATACATTTGGAGAGTACAAAAATGTGTCGGCGCGCTGAAGTTTAAGAGCGACTAAAATATGGTGACCTTTCGCACTGTGCCAAGGTCAGGTACAATTTCAAGTTAAGAAAAATGGCTGTTCGTATGGAGTTTGTGATCGCCTCGATTTGTTGTTTTTCAGCAACGGAAAAACCCACGCACATTTCTTACGTTCCCGAAACTAAAGCAAAATCTAATTCTACTTAAAAACGTCTAAAATTAAATAATCAAAGAAGGATATAATAAAAAAAGGAAAGAAAAAAGAAGGAAAAAAAAGGAAGGGAAGAATGACAGAAAAAAAAGGTTGTCTTATCGAACAACGAAGAAGGCCGTGGGTTGTGCGACGATTAAAGAATTGAGTAGTCGCGCGTGACGGAAAAGGACGGAAAAGAGCGAGAGGGGGACTAACACGAAAAGAGGACGAAAAGAAGAGAACGAAGCGAAGGGGGAGAAAAAAGAGAGCCGAAGCCGGGCACGGTCGGTCGAGCGGTCGCTCGGTTTCACCGTCACGCTCGTAGATGGGATATAAAAGACAAGGACGCGCAGATTCGTTGCAACGCGCGCGCGAGTCAAGCCAACGACCAAAAGCAGCGCGCGGGCAACGCCAACGGCGGCAAGGGGGGCCGAGCGGGGAGACGCACCGCCTAGCGAAGGCAAAATCGATCGACGACGCGTCCTGTGTGCGGCAGCCGCACTTCGCGCTTCCAACACGGCGAAGCCTACGGGTTCGGCTTCTCTGCTTCTTCAGCCGTACAATTCATTTTCACCTGCTTCCCTTCTCGAAGCCTTCGAGTTCGACCGGTCTTTCGCGGAATGAATTAACGCCACGTTTGCCTTCGGGTCCGAGCCCCCCCCTCTCCCCCCGCGTCTCTTGAATTTTCAATTTTGAGACGATATTGGTTTTGGATTTTAAACAAATCCAACTTTTTACCATTTTTTTATCATTTTTTAAAATGTTTTTCAATTTCAAAAAATAAGTTTTTAAATTTAAATGCAATAATAATAATAATAATTTATGTTTTTAATGCAATTCTTACTCACCACTCCCCCCCCCCTCCCCTTACTGCCTTCGTTACGAAAAAATTTAGGCACACGTGGTGTCCATTTAGTTCCGCACAATCAATCGACGAACTTCCTCTTTTCTTTATTCTTTAGTTAAATTTGTTATTTTCTCTGTTCCACTAATAGACTCACCATAATCTCTGTCCTTGTTGCTCTTATGTGGTGCAAGAGTCAGCCAGGTTGCAGGATACTTTGAAGAGAATGAGAGACTAATTTGCGCGGGAATTTGAGAAGAAAAGTATAAACCCGGAAACTATCGTCTAAAATAATCTTGAAAACAAAGAAAAAGACATTCTTTCGTATTTATATGCAACAGAAATATATTTTGTTGTTATTTAAAGGTCACCTTCACCTTAGTGGAAGAAGAAATGTCGATTGTTAAAGGTTAATAAATGTTTATAACTAAATTTACTTTTTATTTCACCAAAAACATTCTCCAAAAACGAAAAACAAAATACTCAATATAACGAAATAAATTAAGAAAATTTAATAATTATTCGAAAAAACCTAAAATTCATAAAATTACCTTCAGTGTATACCAATTCTTCTTTGAAAGTTATGTTGATCAATTTATACTGTAAAAAATAAATAAAAATATGTACAAATAATGTAAGTAATAGATAATAACAAGCCGCAATTAGTTTGTTTTCGTCTAATGTTTACAAATTTGTTTTAATCTGATGTTTACATATTTGTTTTGTTCTAATGTTTACAAGCTTGCATTGCCCTTGTTGAAGTCAGTAGCAACGCTGTTATTAAATGCTGCTTGAACTCTTTTGAGTATATAATTGTAATAAGCTTATAACGATAATAATAATAATAAAAATAAAACTGTTGTCAGGTCACCTAGGATAACTTTTGTCTAGAACTTTCGAACAAACCAAAGCAGTTTCTCTTTTTTTTTGGTACTTTTTGGCTTTCGTTAAACAGTGGCAACAATGTATTTAACTAATGTCATAGATCAAATAATCAACTTTAACTGGTTAACTTTATTTTAAGATTTAAAAAAAAATATCAGCTAATTTTCTAAAATTACGATATATGAAATACAAATTATATTTAATAACAATACAGGACTAAGAATTGTAATTAAATAACATATTAAACTGTAATAACCTACAATGGGTCAATGTAATGTTGATCAACATTAAAGGTCAAGCAAGGTGACTTTAGTTTTGTTCCAAAATTCACATTATTTACTTTGCACACAAGTTAATACAATATCTATAAAAAGAATGCTTTGAACATTTTTGTCAAATAAATAAGTAATCTTCACAAGAACTCCAAAACTTCGACTCATTATTATCTTTTTAATCTGCTTTCATCCTTACTCTTTTTTATTGCTTTATTGTACAGATTGGTGGTGGTAAGTGTTTTGGTTCACTGATGACTAAAGAGTAACAATGAAATTCGAACAAATAAAAGAAGCGTAATTGTTGATGAGCAATAGCTCCATTTTGTCAAACAAAAGGACTAAACTCAATTTTTGATAAGACGTTAAACGAAAAGGTTTGTTAGTTTTGCTAAGAAGATTATCTGTTAAAGATTTTACGATGTCCATTCGGTCTGAAACTAGAACAATAGGACGGACCGATGGTATTTTAATATTCAACTACCAATATGAGACAGTTTATTATCAAATTATAAATAATAAACTGTCTCATAAGGAATACGGGTATTATAAATAACATAAAATACTTGTCGGTACTTGTTTAAGAATTAGAATTATATATAAGTTTCTCCTGGAAAATAATAAAAAATAATAAATATAAGTGCAAAATGTCAAAATGTTGCAATTTATTTTCTTAGTTTAACTTGTCTCAACTATTGAACTAAAATGAAATCTAACATTTAATATTGCGGCAATTAAAATTAACGATGTTTTCATTTTGAATACATTTAATAGAATAGGGAAAACCAGTGCAAGGCAAAAATGATTGACAAAAATGAAAGATCATATGAAAATAAATCGACAAACACAGAAACACGGGAGATTGTAGCGCAAATTCTGTTCGCTGAGAATTTTCGTGAATAATGAAATTTTGAATAAAAGGTCCTCGGAAAAGCTTTGCTTTGATTTCTAAAACTCGTTATATCGAAATTGATACGATACAAAAAAAAATATCGACTCTTTTAAATGTCAAAGAAAGTGATTTCGCTATGGCAAACACCAGTAGTGGACTGGTTCGAGGGGTGGAGAAGGTGGAAAGCAAGGTAGTAGGAAACAAGGTAAAATCGGTTATAAACCCCCAAAGTGCATTACAGATCACAAAAATGCATCATTTATTTTATTTCATTTCTTTCTATTTTATTGCTTGTCAACGGTCAATAAAATAATTTCTGATTCAAAAAGGGACATGCAGTGGAAGAAAAGTGACGCCTAAATTCATGAAATTTTCACGCTAAAGTTTGTTTCAAATATATATTATATCGTGATTATATATTAGAATTTCGGTTAGTTGTTACATTAGAACTAGTAAAATTGAATTAAATAAAAATGATTTCTTTCATGTTTCATGATACTAAACTATATTTAAGTGTTTTTCAGTATAATTAAATTAAATAACTAAAAAAAGTAACTAAAGTGAATAACTATGAACAACTATGAATAACTAAAGAAAGTGACTAAAGAAAGAAAATAAAGTAATTAACTAAAGTAACTATTTAAAGTAACTAAACTGAGTAAACAAACTAAGTAGAATAAAAAACTGAACTTAACTAAGTAACTATACTAAATAATTTAACTAACTAACTCAACTAAACTAATTAAACTAACTATCTAAACTAAACTAACTAAACTATTTATTTAAACTAACTAACTAAACTGGGCATCTAAACTAACTAACTAAACGAAAATGATTAAACTAAGAAAATTAATCACACTAACTATGATAAGTAAATAAATTAACTAACTCGAGTAAACTAATTAGAATAAGAAACTAAATAAAACTAACAAAGTAGAATAAAAAAACTGACTGACTAAATAAAATAACTAAACTAACTATTTCGACTAAACTAATTAAACTAACTATCTGAACGAAACTAACAACACTAAGTAACTAAAATAAATATTTAAACTAATTAACTAAACTAACTAATTAAACTAACTAACTAGACTAAAACAATTAAACGAAGAAAATAAATCAAACTAACTATGCTAAGTAACTAAACTAACTAACTCGAGTAAACTCATTAGGCTAAGTAACGAAATCAAACTAACAAAACTAAACTAACTCGAGTAAATGAATTAAGCAAATTAACTAAATGAAATCAACTAAACTGACCTACTAAACTGAGTAACGAAATAATAAATTAAAATAACAACCTAAATTGACTAACTAAAATTTAAGTAACTAAACTATCTAATTAATCTGACATACTAAACTGACTATCCAAACTAAGTTACTAAACTAACTAACTAAATTTACATAACTAAAGTAACATAATATAATAATAAAAAATATGTAACATGACTATTTAAAAAATGTGTTATTTTGTGCACGGGTTATTTTGCATGTGTTATTTCAAGTTATTTTGATGGGTTATTTTGTCCTAATACCATTTCGTATATATAATATATTTGAGCATCGTTGGTTTGCCGTGTCAGAGTCTCGCGCATAACGGCTTTGGCGCTACATGGACACACCAAAGTCGTTGAGGCGGGCCTTCGGCTTGGCCGATAGTCGTTATCCCCCGTGCGTGTGTGTTTCGCTCCCATACTACTTACATATATATACATACACATATATACACATGATTGGAGCGCGCGCGCGCAAATGCGCGTGTGTTGGAAACGCCGCGACGACGGACGGCAACGGTGGCGGCGATCTGGATCGAAGCGACGTGAAATTTGCGCGCTCGAAAACGACGCGGCCATCGTTCGAAGCCGAGTTATGAACTCGTTTCGTTTCGTTTATTTCCCACTAACTTTTGACGAATCAGGCAAAAGGAATGGGGAGGAACGTTTTTCTTTCTTTTTTTTTGTTTATTTGTTTGTTTTTTTTTTGTTCATAAATGGTCAGTGAAAAATTGTTTATCGACGAATTCAATTTCGATGATAATTGGCTATTTATTTTCGCGCCAAAAGAATAAATATTTTTGCTCTTTCACGGTCGCGACACAAATCACGAAAATAAACGAAAAATAGCGAGTTATTCGGTATCCGCTTTAACAATCATTAAAACGCGTTCTTTTTTCTTTCGATTTTAAATGTTTTATTTTAAATTTTTGGACAAAAAAAGTAAACAAAATATGAAATTTTGATGGTTAAAGGAAATTGAATTTATAATAATAAGAAGAAGAACATAAGAAAAAAGTTCATAAATAAAATTAAGTTACGATGATGATATTTGAACGCATTTGTCAATGATTACGTCATCGTCGAGGCTAATGACATAATCTGAAATATTGCTCTTATCTTGTTTCTTTCCTTTTTTTGTTGTTCTTCGTGCCGTTGTTTTTCTTTTTCCCTTTTTTGTGCCGTTTTTTTGGGGACACATTTTGTGTTTACCCTTTTTGCATCGATTGTTTAATCTTAATATCGGCTGATAACAAAAATGCAATTCAACTAACAAATCATATATTAATTGGCTTTCGACAATGTCGACAGATATTTGAGCAAACGTGACGTAACAGATCGTATTGGAAAATAATAAAATAGTCGCGTGTTCAGTATTGAAGATAAGTATCGATATCGAATAAATAAATATCAGTCAATCGGGATATGGAAAAATAGAAATTTGTATTTACTTATAAAAACAAAAAAAGTTGAAACAAAATTTAAATTAATTAATTTAAATTGTAAATAAACAAAAATGTTAGTAAATATTGAAAATTATTGCTGAAAATTATTATTATTTTTTTTTGTACTTTCTTGAATTCAAGCGATTTCTTTTTTTTTTTTTTTTTTCTATTTCCGACAATAAAATGCCGATAAAGATTCAGATTTCCAATTCGGGCGCCTACAATTTTAAGGACACGTGCGTCTCGTTTCATTGCCCGTTAGAAATTGCCTTTTTACTACAGCCGAAGAGAACGAAAATTTATCTCAATCGCAAATTGCGTCATTTTTTTTCGCTCGCTTGTCGCTTCAAATATTAAGCGACTGAAAGTCGTCCTCCAACGGAAACACAATCGAAAACACAAACTTGCGCCTTTTGTTTTTCCGCGTTTCTCGCGCGATGTCTGTAAACGCGTCTTTTCAATGACAAACAGTCAAATGTTTCGAAAATGAGTTCATTCGATGAATCAATGCATTCCTTCGTTCCTCGTTAATGTTTCGCTTTTAATTTTATTCCTTTCCAAGAAAAACTTTTATGATAATACAAAAAGTACATTTTTTAAGAATCAAATGTTTTGCATAATGCAATTGAAATAAAGTTGGAAAAATGTTAAGTTAAAGTAAAAAAAAAATAAAGTTGAAGTAATAAAGCGGAAGATAAGTTTTGTTTAAAGAAAATGCAATTTGTTTTTGATTTCCTTTGGCGGAAAAATAAACCGTTGCAAATATTATGATCGGAAGCGGCGGTATAATTACTTATTCAAATTACGTTTATATACAAAATTAAGAGAAAAATAAGTGAATGTAGCTGGGAATTATGTTTAATGGTATAAGATGAAATTTTGTTCACGAAAATTGAAAGTCTTGCAGTCGATGTCGATGAAAAAGTTGGAATAAGAGTGAATTTTGTGCGGGAAGAAGTTGAAAAGTAATTGAGTTTTAATTAACCGATGATTTTAGTAGAAAATTTAGTTATAATTAATATATATAAAATAAAAGAACTTACTAGATTAACTAACTTGACTAAACTGATTAAAATAATCTAACTAAAATATCTAATTAGCGTATATTAACTAAATTAACTAATTAAACTAAACATATTAAACTAACTTACTAGACTAACTAACTAACCTGACTAAGTAGACTAACTAACTAAACTAACTAACTGGACTAATTAACTTAATGAACTAACAAAACTAATTAACATAACTAATCTAGCTAAACTAACTAAGCTAACCAAATGAACTAAATTAAGAAAACTAAAAAAACTAAAAAAGCTAACAAAACTAACTAAACTGACTAAACAAAGTAACTTAGCTAACTGAATTAAAAAACTAAACTAACAAACTGTAATTACAAGTGCTTTATTTTGAACCACTTTTGTCCCCAATTTTAAACACATGTGTTTTCATATAAATCCTTATTTAAAATAATTATCTGTTGACAATTAGTTTATGAACCAAATAAACCAACGAACTGACCTATTTAACTAAAGTTAAACTAACCCTTAAAGTATCTCAATTTTGCTCACTAAAATCAAAATTGGGTTACTGAAACAAAAAGCATATATCGCAGCAAAGCATCAAAATAGTTATTTCAGTAACCAAATGAACTAACAAAACTAATTAATTAAACCAACTGCCTAAACCAATAATCAAATCTAACAACCTATCAATCCATTCAATGCTAAATCCATCCAATTCTTATTTTCAAGAAATGTCTTCTTAGTCCGTGGGTATTTTTCATCGAAAAAAAAAAGGGACGAAGAGTCGAGGTGACACGCGGAGAAAAGTAGCGGGAACGATCACGGCGTGGCGACGCAATCGTACAGCGGCGCGGCGGGGAAGTACTACGTTGAAGCGGAGTCCCGCGGAGTCGCGGCGGGAAGGGGCGGGGGGGAGGGGACCGGCAAAAGCGCGAGAGAAAGAGACAGAGCGACATCGCGGGGGCAACGCAACTCCACCAAGAAGAGCGGAGGGGTGACGTTGCTTGGTTCGGCGGGGTCGCCGGGGCAAGAGGGGGGGAAGTTACTGCGCGCGCGGGGGCAAGGGCGGCGGGAAGAGGGCAGTTGCGCGAGCGGGGCGGCGGGGAGGGGGCAAGAGTGGCGCGGCGAACACGAGAAGCTCACGAATTGCCACGGGAGTGGGGATGCGCGCGGGGTTCGTGGGGAGAGGGGGGACACGAGCGGCGCAAAGGGAAGTTAACCACTGGCAAGCGCACACACAAGTCAGTTGAGCGCGAACGTTGGCAGTGAACGGATGGACTTTGGGTATTAACAACCATCCGATCCGAGTTTGTTGAATGTTCAAAAAGTCTTTGGACTTTGTGTAACTTTGAAGCAATTTTTTCGAAACAAACTAATAATAATAATTCGAAAATTTTGAACAAAACGTGCAGTGATTTTTGGACGAAAACTTTCGAGATATTGTGTTACAGTGGAAGTTGTGCATTTTTTGACGACAAATTAAACTGACTTCGCAACAAACAGACACAAGGTCAAATTGGTGTTTGAATCGCGAACTTTCGGTGATTTGGTGCAAAAAGTATTTGGTGAAGAGCAAAACTGTGTGTTTGTCGGTGACGAACAAGTGCGAGATAAACACTATCACCGAAACAGAAAAACAAACAAAGTTGCAATTTTGTGGTGAAAGAGTTTTTGGGTGGAAAGAAAAAAAAATTAGTAAACAAAAGCATTTAGATCAGCGTGTGTAAAGTTGGCGGTTTTACGATGTCAGTGGGAGACACGCCGGCAGAATAGCACATGCGCTTCAGGGGGGAAGCGTAATAAAGAACTTTTTTATGAATGAAACTCTTGGATCCCCACCACACTGACTCGCAATCAATTTTCATACTGGATCTAAGCAGGCACAGAGGCACGTCTGGGTGCGGACCCAGCGCTGACGATCGTGCCAATAATCTGGATCGCAACAATCGTTCGCGACGTACAATTAACGGCAAGGAAAATCGCGACGGCAATATGAGAAACGAGCCAGCGGCGCGACCCGGCAAACGTCCGCTAAGATCGTTAACCAATCAGGAGAAACTCGAGGCAATTGATCGGGTGCACGATGGCGAGAGCAAGGCCTCGGTTGCCCGTGACATTGGCGTGCCGGAGTCAACACTGCGCGGCTGGTGCAAATCCGAGTCGAAGTTGCGGGGAAATGCGAAACGCTGTTCCTCGTCCGAGAGCGACGTGCACTCGCCAGGCTCGAGTGCCGGCAATCACAACAGCGACCGCGTTGCCGACAGCGAGGGCAGCAACGAAGGCAGCGAACCCGGGCCCAGCAAGCGATTCAAGGCCATCGATTCACTCGGCGTGGCGTCTTCGTCGGCGCACGACGTGAGTGCCGATAACACAACCACCGACGTCACCAGACCCAGTCCCATTGGTCACAGTGACTTTGGTCTGCTGTCTAGTCTCAGTGGCACTGACTCCAACAATGCGTTACTGTTAAGCATGCTCGGCAATAATCTGCAAAGTCGTCGCCAAAGCAGTCCCGACACGCTCACAAACATCAGTCGTATTCTCAATCAGGCCAACAGTTACGTGGGCTTGGTGGACAATGGTCTACAATACCGCAACAGCTATGGTCTCACCAATGGCAGCTCTCTCAGTCGCACCTCAATTAGTGCACCCAACTACGATCGTCGCACCTCAACCACCACATCTTCTTCGTCGTCTTCCTCCAGAAGATCCAATCCCGAAGTCCCGTCCACGTCGACAACCTCGACGTCCTCGTCGAGTTCCTATGGACATCGAAGAAGTGAAAACGGAATCAGCGCTCAGAGATATCCTACGTACTACGGTACGGGCACGAGTCAGATCAACCGACTGCCGCCGCCGATCGCCAAGATCAACAAAAAGAGCCAACGCGCCAGCACGGGATCGTCCGTTCTGGGCAGCCAAGTTCCTAGCACCGGATTGGAGTCGGGCGTGGATATCAATCGGGTCATGGACAATCCGTCGTTGATGTACTGGTTCCAGCAGCAGCTCCAGAATATTCAACTTTATCAGCAGCTGCAGAGACAACAGCTGCAAACTCATTCGACTGCGGTGACGCAGTCCAGTCAGCTGAATTCTCAGCAGCAGAATTCGCAGCTCCAGCAAACTCAGCAGCCAAAGCGCGAAACTGCGAGTCCCACGGAGCGCCAGAATAGTCCGCTGCTGTGGAATAAGTATAAGAATGGGCATATACAGAATGGCTTTGCCACCGCGGCACAGGATAACAAGTCCCCGGAGAAGATCAAGGAGATTTTGGATAACTCGCTGTGCCATAATAATAATAATAGTAATCGCAATTTTAATGTCGAGAACCATGGATTGAGCAATGGGGTTAACGAACCGGCTTCCACGGTTGCGAGTAATGTTAATAATGACAAGGTCATTGATAAAAATGACGCAATCAAGTATGGCGAAATCTTCCTCACGTGGCTGTCCAATTGTTCCGATCCCAATGTCTCGGTTACCAATGTCATGACTATTCGCACGATACTCAACAAACTCAAGGGCCAACCGACCAATCATAAAACTGGCTTGATTTTGACGGGATCCTCCGCCACGGCTAATGCGTTCTTGTCTACGACGTATTCGGCGGCTAATGACGAAGATAATGAGCAGAGGAATGAGGAGGAACCCATGCAGGGACAGGACTTGACCAAAAAGAATGAAATCGTCGAGCAACCGAGCAACGATCAGTTCGTCGGCGCGGAATAAGAACGTTTCAAGAGCTGTGATTTAGTCGTCTGACTTCGTGTGAGGTTTAATATTCAACATTGTTTATTTTTCTTTTTTTTTTTCTTTTTTTTTTTATTTATTTTTTGTTAGTTCTTTTTTTTCAGTTAATTTACCTTTTTTGTATTGTAAATTAATATATATTTATGTATATTCTAGTTCATTCGTATTTTGTATTTTACGAAACAATGTAACGAAGAGTCATAATGTTATTTTAAATTGTATTCTGGTGAAGATACATTGGAATTTGAATTAGAAACGACTATCGGATTTAAGATTGTCATATTGAATGAACTTTATCGATGTTACAAATTGTAATTTCCATTTTTTAGTCATTTATTGAATCATAATTGTAATGAATGGATGCAAAAAGAAGACTTTTTGCTTCGATTCATTATTTAGCTTTATTTTTCTGTTCTTTTGATTTTGTTTTTCATTTCCATCCACGTGAGTCAAACGTAATGAGGAGCAATTTAAAGAAATTTGTATGACAATTGAAAATGAGAAAAAGTTCATTTTTCACAAAGTGAAACTAAATAAAGGAAAACACTTACCATTGATAAACCATCGTGTTTTTCGTAGGTCAGAAAGTCTCTGACAAACTTGACGCAACCTTGCCATGTCTTCAATTCTGGATATGACAAAAATGATCGCCGAATTGTTGTGGATACAAATTTCTATAAATTGATTAAACAAAAAATGATGTTAGCAAATTTGATGAACAAAATTTGAGATTACACGAAAACCAAAAAAAAAAACAAAAAAAGACAAAAAAAAAAAATAAAAAATATGAAAAAATAAAATAAAAAAGTGTAAATGTAATGGCGTTGAGATTTTTCTTGAACAAAAAAGTATATAATATTATTGTTTGTATATGAGTTAAAATGTTCTAAAATATCGTTGTTATAGTCAATTTTGGATGGACAGATGAATAAAACGTATGAAGAAAGAAAGAATACATTGAATCGAATGTGTAGATTAATCAACAAAAATTAGAATTTAAAGTACTTACTTATAGTTATATAATGTGTAAGTTTGTTTGAATATTATCGATAATCAGAGAAAAGTCTATGTAAAATATTAAAAGCAAAAAAAAATAAAAACAATAAAATACAAAAGTTAAAATCGTATATATATATTTTTTTTGTTTAGAAAATTATTGTCATTG
>JABFPJ010003511.1:0-15939 GCA_022817425.1 Gryon sp. ZL-2020 | reverse complement strand
ATAAATAAATATTATTTAGTGCTTTCACCATTTCTTGCTTAAGGTATCCTGAAACTCGATGGTCAAACAAAGCCAAACATATCAATTCTTCCGAAAGATACCACAAATGACGTGAGAATTTATTTAATGCAGCATTCGCAATCTCAGCATCAATATCTTTAGAATGATGTAAGCTTTGCAAAAAATCCAAATCATTTTTAGGTGCACCTATGGCACATGGTGCTGAATACCATCCGAATATGTAAGTCATTACAACAAAGATGCAAAGTTTACACAAGGATTTATTTTCTTTAGCTGTTAACGAAAACTCTTTCCGCGAAATATAAATTTTTAGTGAATAAGTCGCTCTCGCCATCCACCTTGCTCGATGCATAGCTCCAGGCGCTTTAAAATTTGGATTTTCTATGTCACCTGTTGAAAATTGCCATTTCTTAATTAATAATTTAGAAATGGCAATTTTCTTATTATTAGAACTCGTCTTAATTTTTTTTAGGTAATAAATTATATTACTTAACAAAATTAAGACGAGTTCTAATAATTCTCAATAATTCTCGATTTACCGGAAAACGATTATATAAATTTAAATTTATTTGAATTTAATAAATTAGAAATGTAATAATGTGAGGCCTTACGCCGTCACGGGAAACGGACATAATGTGAGGCTAAACGCCGTCACGGAAACCATATTGAGGCTTTACGCCGTCACAGAGATAAGGTGAGGCTTTACGCCGTCACGGAAATAATGTGAGGCTTTACGCCGTCACGGAAAATGAAATAATGTGAGGCTTTACGCCGTCAATACTTACTCTTTTTCTCGGCTTTCACCAGAGGAGTTTCTTCAGCTTTGGCTTTCACCAAAAGGATGCGGTTCCTCTGAGCGCTCGCTCTTATATATCCTTTCAAGGTGCAGCTTCCGAGGAACTCGCCGAACTAATCAGAACGCTTTACTTGAGAATGTTAAAAAATTCCCCCATCACTTAACTATGGGCCAATCAGTGTAATTTATATTAACTATAGTTAAACATTACCCCCTCAACCCTTAAACAACCAATCAGATTTCATTCATTTATTGTTTGAATAATCTTTAACAAAAATATATTTAACATGAATGAATTCCGATTGTTTATCTCTACATTTCATTTAAACTTTATTTTTTAATTTGTTTATAAATTCTTATGATTTAAATTTGTCTCTAGATTCGTCCTTTGACCGGCCCCCCGCATCATGTAACTTGTATATGAAATAATCATTGAAAAACACCCAAGCTAACACAAAAGATGTATAATTTATACTTATTAATTAGTAAAGAAGGAAAAGAAACTTCTGATTCAATGTATTGTAATATTCTTACCTTGATTTTTCAGCCTTTTGTTTGCTTAAAATTGTTTAGACAAAAATTGTTACTTTGTCTTAAGCTGCTTTTCAAATATGGAAGCTTCCATCCGTATTATTGTCACGAGGACCAATCGGAATTTAAAAAATGAAAATGATAAATTAATAACAAAAAACATCAAAATTTGTATTTAATTGAATCTATGATTTGAATGAAGTCTTAATTTTAATTTTATTTTATTTTCTATTTATCCAATTTCGAATAATTTGTATTTAAAAACATGAGCTGACAGTTCATCTTGACGCCAACAATAAGACATTAATATGTTAATAATGACATAAAAAATGAAAAAGTAGGTAGAGAAAAAATTAATTTGGTCATTGAGGAACAAACGTATCAGGTTAGATTTGTCAAATTTAATCCCAAAAAGCTATATATTTTACGAAAAGAAAGCATGTATTTTGAAGAAAGCATCTACGCATGCACAGGACAAGCTGACGCTCAGTATACAGCTGAGCGCGTACGCCTCTCTGTCGTTGTCACGAGGTAGCGCGTTCTGCTAGTTAGTTTGACAGGTTACAATATATATACACACATTGTTGACTTTAGGCGACGTAGACAATTTTAAAATAATGTTTTACCAATAATTAACAATAAGTGCACATCAACATGTAAACAAAACTACCTTTTAATGAGGAGTAATGTACCGCTTCGAGTAGCGCGATCTAACGAGTCAAAGTCAAAATGTATACGCGACCGTAAAAAGGTATGCGCAACGGCGACGCGAATATTGCGCATCAATTGAACGTTACTTTATTTTAAAATTAATAAATATAAATACAAAAATTTATTTAAAAAATGTATAATTTGGTATAACTTAAAAACAAGTCATTTATATTTTTAGAATGAAACAAATAAAATAAACACGTGAAAAAATAATAAACACAAATAATCATACATTTTTTCATGACATTTTTCATCCAAAATTATGATATTTTTTTTAATTTGTAGATTGAAATGTCTACTTTTAATGCCTTTTATAATAAAAAGTGAGAATTAAGATTTGCATAGCGTAATTTGTACAAAACTTAGAAACAAATTTTTATTAAAGAATTTGTCTTAATTTAAAGCTGTGTAGAGACATAAAAAGTGAAATTTCGATATTGAATTCAAAAAGATTCTGAACATCTGAAGTTTTCTGCACAATTAAAAAAAAGAAAGCCCAATACGATGCAAATTATCGAAGTTAAGGGCATTTTAAAAAAAGTGTCATTTTTTAGTGTTTTGGCCATACATTCGTAAATTTGCATCCAAAATTACTTTTTTTTTAATTGAAGGTTGCAAAATCTTCTTTGTATATTTTCTGGAATGAGAAGTCAGAATTAAAGCCTAAAAAGCGTTACTTTGTTTACATGAAAAATGGACACTTCATGGGAAACTCTACCTAAGCTTAATGCGTAAATTTAGGTAAAGAATTTACATTAAAAAACATTAAAAAAAGACATCCTTGAGAGATTTGTTGCCGCCGGAATTTGAATTACCCAGAGTGTATCACGTGGAGGTTGCACGGTCGGACTTACACTCTCGAGTATGTGCGTGAGTTCATGTGTATCTTTGTGTGTGAATGTGAGCGCGTGTGCGTGGATGATTGTGTAGGTGAGTGCATGTGTTTGTGCTTGCGTGTGTGTGTGTGTCTGTGCTTGCTTGTGTGTTTATGTGTGGATATGTGTGAGTGTTAATGAGTCCATGCGTGTGTGCTTGCGTGGGTGCGTGCGGATGTGTTTATGGATCCGTTAGTTTAAATTCTTTACCTAAATTTACGCATTAAACTTAGGTAGAGTTTCCCATGAAGCGTCCATTTTTCATGTAAACAAAGTAACGCTTTTTTGGCCTTAATTTTAACTTCTCATTCCAGAAGATTTTGCAACCTTCAATTAAAAAGAAAAGTAATTTTGGATGCAAATTTACGAATGTATGGCCAAAACACTAAAAAATGACACTTTTTTTTAAAATGCCCATAACTTCGTTAATTTGCATCGTATTGGGCTTTCTTTTTTTTAAATTGTTCAGAAAACTTCAGATTTTCAGAATTTTTTTGAATTCAATATAGAAATTGCACTTTTTATGTCTCTACGCAGCTTTAAATTAGGACAAATTCTTTAATAAAAATTTTTTCTAAGTTTTATAAAAATTACGCTATACAAATCTTGATTCTCACTTTTTATTCTAAAAGGCATTAAAAGTAGACATTTCAATCTACAATTTAAAAAAAAATTAATAATTTTGGATGAAAAATGTCAAAGTTATGACTATTTGAAAAATAGTCATAACTTTTTTAATTTACAAAAATTTGTCATTTTTTTGTAAATTTTCAGGTGTACCGCTAGTTGTTGTGATGAGTGTCTATTGAAGTTGATTGTTGAAAGAGTGAGAACATTATATTCTGACTTTTTTGAGAAGCAGAAATTGAAATTACATTGCCTAAAAATTAAAGATTTATCCGTATGTAAATTTAAATGAAATTCACATGATTAATAATTTGTTGTAACTACTCTAGTAATATTTGTAACATTGCATATTAGTTGTGCATTGCAGACCTTATTTTCATGACCTTTAGTAACATATCTACGTTACATTTTTTGTATTTTAATTATTCAATCTTTATTTATTTTTATTGTTTACTTTAAAAAGTGATCTTTTAACACTTTGTATTAAAATTTATTTGAAAATCTTTTGAACAATAAAAAATAGAACTATAAACATATAGGTTTTGTACTATGAGATGTAATCTTACTATACAAATATATTTTGCACGAAAAATATGAAAATTAATGTTATATTTGCACAAAAAGTTATCTATAATTTGCTTTTTCACGTTATCGACAAGAAATATAAAATTGATGCTAGCGACCTCTTAATTACGTTTAAATTCGGCCACCTTTGGCCAGAATTTCTGTTTTTACATGTACTTAACTTACATGATGTGCGCGAGAATAGTATATTACGTCCGAGGGCGCCACTGCGCCCGAGGCTGATACGACGTTTTTCAGTCTTCCGCAGCGGAGCGAAAGGTGGAACAGACACGCATCGAGTACCGAAAGCGAAGCTTTCGGTATGAGAGCGCTGTTAGTTCCAACTTTCTCCGCGGCGCACGACTGAAAATTATTTAATGCTTTTTATATTTTGCATCACCCTACTGTCCATAACACAAACATGCAACACTGTTTTTTGGTTATGTATAATTGCCTTTGTATTTGATAAAAATATTTATGTATGCAATTCAATTCATTTGTATTGTTCTTCTTGAAAATTGATCTTATTTGACTGGCGTTTTGAATAGCTTCTTCAGCAGTTAGAAGCTCTGCTGAATAAGGACACTTTAGTTCAGTTATTCCATCTTCGTTAATTAGTCCATCTGGAGATTCGCCCAAATAAGCAAATTCGTCATCAATAAATAAACCGCACTGTTTTACTTTTACATTCATTATATAACATATATTACCGAAATTCGATGCAGTTAGCATCATACGTCTCAAAGTAAACCATAATTCTGAATTACTTTGTGCTGTAGTATTTCCTTTAATTTCTATTAGAAAGAGTATATTATTTAGATAGAGTATTTCTTATCTCTCTCTAAATATTTTTCATCTTCATCAAAAACTTCAATAATATCAATACATTCGGAATATTCAGTTTCCACATTTATCGTTTCTTCATTGTTCACATCATTATCACTTCTTTGAATACCTACCTATACCACATCATGTTTTATTGTGCAAAGTATTACTTATCGCAAAGTACATTTGCGATACTAAAGTTTTAGTAGCAATGACTATTTGCATCCATACGATTCGCTAGAATAATAACTGAGGGTATATACTTATGTAAGCCATAGCTTCAATAGAAGCGCCGTGCATAGAAAATAAAATTTATAATAATGAGAGTCAATTATTTTTGTGTCAAAGAAAACGTAATTCATCTGCAGAGATTTTAAATAATTTAAAATGAAGGGAGAATTATGATATGGTCCAAAATTGATTTAAAAAGTGATTACAAAACTATTGTAGACAATGCACAGTGATGCATATATAGAGTTATAAAATTATTATAAATAAATTATTCCAAACTTATGTTCAAATTATCCCAAAATAATAATATTAATAATAATTTTTGTTCAAAGATACCCTAAAATTTTTTGAAATAGTTTTAAAACACTGGTCCTATAATATTATGAAACTAATCTTGAATTGAATCCAAAATAACACTAAACTAATTATAAGAAACCATACAATTATGTCAAAATGTTCGTTAAGTGACGAGGCAAAACCTAAATTTGACAAGACTAACCAAACTGAATAACCGAAAATCATCGAAATACCAATCGTCAGCAAAACCCCTTCGTCAGCAAAAAATCGCAAAATTCCGAATCAACCAACATAAAAAAAGTAAACAAATTATCTCTTAATTTTCTCTTTAATAATTTTAATCTTTCATCCCGGTGGATTGACCTTAGAGCGGCGGGGACAGGAACTCGTTGTTGCTGCATTTCTCTTTCCTGGATCCGGCATGCACCACGGTCATTCACCATCTCTCATGTTTTTCAAATTTTTCGGCAGACATCCACACGTACCCCCCCCCCCTCCATTGACTCGTTTTCCCGTTCCCACTAGCTACCTTTTCTTGCGTTTTGCTTAATTTGCAAATTAAGCAAATTTTTTTTGCTTAATTAACGGAACAAAATATATTTCGAAATATATGCAAAAATATATGTGAATATGTGCACATATATTTTCGGCAAAAAGTTATATATTTAATATATATTTCAAATATATTTGTGAGATATATTTGTAAAAATATAAGTAATAATATATTTGTAGAATATATGCAAAAATATATTTACAGATAAAAAAATATATTTGAAATATATTTTTAAATATATTTTATCGGCAAAAAGTTATATATTTTGACTTGTATTTTTTTCCGTACGGGGGGAAAGAGCTCAAGCCAGCGCCTGACGTCTTTCTAAGTACCTCTGTGCCGCTGGTCAGACGACTTTAAATTCAAGAAATGACTGAAACACAGGCCCCGGAAACCCAAAACCTCACGTGAGTGCCGGGCTTCCATCGACTTCTTTTTCTGGACCTCTCTCGCCGCCCTCGGTGTTATGGCCGCTCCTAATAGCGCTATCGTCGACCGTAAATTTGCCCGAAGACCCGCCAAGACTAAATGGTTTAAAGTATGTTTAGAAGTTAATTAAAATTTTGAAGAAGTTAATTAAAATTTTGTTACAATAAAAACATAAAAACATTCAATTACCCTAACAAAACAGGTTTATCGCAATGATATTGATTCGATATCGACGATATTATTGATTTGACATCGATTCAATATTGTGGAATTATTCAATCAATATCGAATCGATATGCCAATGTCCGCTTAGTTCATATTTAATCGATGTTAATAATTTCAACATCAAATGAAGCTCGATACAATGTCTATATAATATTTGTTCAATTGATAATCTTATATTTAATAAACTAGTAAATTCGCGGCCTCCGGGCGCGAAGCCTCTGATTCCCTTTTTGAGTTTTACTAAATGTATATATACAAAACATATTTTTTTTAGTGTGATATTTTCCTTCAAGTATTTGATATAAGTAAATACAAATAATTATTTAAATTTGAAATACAATAAAATTAAAGAAAAAATTCACTGCGTTATATGAAATATAACTAACTGCAACTTCAGGCCGAGCTTTGCTTTTTAAGAATGGATGTTAATATAATATTGTTTCCATATCGACGGCTAAACATAGATTCAATGTTTATTTAACATTCAGCTATAAATGTTGTCACGCGGTGGATCGTGTTCCACCGCGCAGACTTCTGCGGGCTTTAAACATTTAAAAACGCAAAAACAAAGACAAAAAAATACAGGATCGCCGAGCGAGCGATCAGGCAAAGATTTCGCCGTAATGGCAACGGACAAATAAAATATAAAAAAATAGCAACTCACGTAATAAAAAGAATTGAAAAAAAACGGAGTTGCTTGGCTCGTCGGCTTTGGCTGACTGGCTTGGCTGGCTTGCGGCTGGCTGGCGGCTGGCAATGTGCGGGGCGGCTGGCACAATTTGGCGGGGCTTTTTGGCGGGTTAATTCGCGCACACAACCGGGCACGACAACGTTGGTCGGCCCTCTGCGAGCGCGCGGCAAAGGGCAAGGCGCCACGGCTCGCAGAGTGCGATTTTGGGGGTCACGTGTCAGCCCGCCCGTCAGGTGCTGCCTAATTAAGAGCGGCGAACTAATTAACAAGTCGCTCGCTCGGCAATAGTTCTGCGGATTCGTAACTACCGTTACAATGTTGATATTTTATTTATTAAACATTGTCATTTCACTATTGAATTTATATTGGAATAATATTTGAAATATTGATAAAATATTAATATTATTACTATTAGTTTTATTATTAAATCGTTTCTCGTTTTTTATTGTCGTTGACAAAATCTATTTGTACGAGAATCGATTCCGTGTGTCCGAAGTGGTAGTTGAAGGAATGATATGAAAGTTGAATGAAAGAATAATTATATAATGTTAATCTTAACTATCCCTTGCAATAAAAAACCGTCAAAATATATTTTACCGTTGGCCTGAAATATAGCTGCTAGAAATATTGACATGACATAATAATATTGTGTCCTTAGTTCAGTTTGGCATCTTGTCGAAGGGCGCTTCAATATTATGTTTAACTCATTCTTACTGATTTTTCAGGCCAAAAATAATTATTGTATGTAAATAAAATTGATTATAAAATATATAAATTATATGGATGTTTACAAAAATCATAAATAATACAATAAATCATGAAAGGCAGTGTGAGTTTGTATTCATATTCAAATATGTGTATTGTTGACATTAAATAAAGGAAAAATAAAGCAAAAAGAACACAGAATATAAAATAAATTTTAATATTCTCAAAGTATTTTGTACTTGATTCAATTAAACCACACATTAGTTCAGTTGACGTTTTTGATTCTTTCTCACACAATTTAAATTTCAATTAATCTTAAATATAATTGCTCCAAGTGTATACAAGTTTAATTAAAGAAAAATTATGAGTGTAGTGAACAATAATGATAAATTTTGTCAAAACAGCAATACTGTTAACTGTATTTACGACATTTTCTACTTAAATCAAGTAAAATTTACTAAATTCAAGACTTAGTATTTGTTTAGTGTAGTGCACCTTTTCTTTGTTATACTGTTCATATGTGTGAATATTCATAGAATGAGCTTAACAATTGTCTATAAATTGTGAAATTTGAAAAATTGGAAAGCTTATTGCAGCTGCAAATATTTGATATGTACACTACAAAAACAAGTGTCTCATTTTGAGACATTTTTGATGACTGAGACGCGAAAAACGTCTTAAAATTGAATAAATGAGACATCTTTGGTGTCTTAATCATAAAAAATGTCTCAAAATGAAACACTTGTTTTTGTAGTGTACACTCGATAAAAAAAACACAACACTTTTTTTGTGTGCAAATTTTGCCGATTTGCAAATGGTCATAATTTTGGTAATTTCCATCGGATTTTGACGTTCCTTTTGAATTGAAGGTGAAATTTTTCCCTTTAAGAAACCCGTTTTGTGAAGTTAATTTGTTTTAAATTTGACTAACAAAAATTGCAAATACCAGGATAACTTTTTTAAATAAAATTAAGAACAATTTTGAATGCTTGTAGCGAATGAGTTATTCCATAAACCTTATCATTTTATGAATTCAAAAAGATCGTTCTTTTCTAAACAATTTAAAAAAAAGAAACATTAAAATTCGTTGGTATTAAATATTAAAAGTTATGATCACCTTATTAAAGTTTTTTTTTAATTAAAAGTGCATATAAAAATATGCAGTTTTCACTCAACTTGCGTCTTTCTTATCAGACTTCCAATTACTATTTCCTTATTTTCAGAAGAATTTTAACAAAAAAATTTAGTTCCGTGTATAACAATTTATATTCATCTGGAAACAATTAGCATCATTACATTAAATGCATATAAACTATACAATGCTACTTTTTTTCAAATGATTGTGACTTTTGATATAACAAACGAATTTTAATGTTCTTTTTTTCAAACTGTTTAAAAAAGAACGATTCTTTCGAATCAATCATAACGTTAAGGCTTATGGGATTAGTTATCCGCTGCAAATATTAAAACTTGTTCTAAATTTTACTTAAAAAAGTTGTTTTGGTTTTTCCAATTTTTTTTACTCAAAAGTAAAGCAAATTGTCTTTACAATACGTGTTTCTTAACCCTTTATTTCTCATGAGGATATCCCCTCTCCTGTCGCATGCCTCGCACCATTCACGTGACAGCCGATGCGCCAGTACCGCATACAAATTGGGAGCGTGATACAGGAATTTCCTTTTGTTAATATTATTTCTTTTTTGAAATGAAATGTTGTCAGATTTCGTCTTATCTGTAGTTTTCTTCCATTTCTTTTTGGCAACATTTTTAAAAATTATAATCTCCTTCCGTGGTTTTCTTTATTTATGTCTGTCAAATCTTAACTGTAGGTTAGGAATAGGTTATACTGCGAGTAAATACGGCACTGGCGCACAATCCGCGGAACCAATGAACGCATCGCGACACACACACAAGTAAACAAATTCAAATTTATTGGCTGTTCCCCTTCTCCGCTCACATGTATACGATGTCGAGCGGTTTGAGAAATAAAGTGTTAAAGTAGAAAGTTCCACCTTCAATTAAAAAATTATTATGACCTTTTCAAGAACGGCTAAATTTTTCCTTCAAAAAGTGTTCTGTTTTTTTGTCTAATATATATGATTATATGAATGTATATTTACACGTTTACGTACCAAAGAATTGCTTTTTGAATGGATAACAAACGGAGTAAATGTGATCAAGCTTACTTTTTCGATGACGTATTTGGTTTTGTTTTGCAGTTGGATGGCACAGCAGAAACCGAAAGTTTTTTGGCGTTTACGGCGTCCGAACATGACAACGGAAGGACTTATGGATGTCAGGCGGAAAACGTGGTCATGCAAAAGGAGGGGATCAAGCCCATGAAGGAGACGACTACCATCGAAGTTTTATGTAAGTACATTTTATTATTCACTAAATTATATTACTATTTTTTCTTTTTGCTTATTTTTATTTTATTTTGATTTTCGATTTCGCGAATCTTAGTTCAATGATTCTTCCCTATCTTCCCTATCAAAAGGAAAAATATATTGCGAATATTTTGTTAAAATATTCTTAAGGTGAAATATCAATGGCAGATCAACTTCAAAATGACATAACCTCTTTTCAGTTATGTTTTATTAAAATTATGTTGTACTTCTGGAGAATATGTAAAATCGGGCTCTTTCAGCTTATTTAAAAGTGAATTCTTTAATTTTTTATCACGTTTTCATGCTTCAAAAATGTTTCTGTGTCGAGAATTTTGCGAACTCGTATTTCGTATTCAACTGAACTTTGTCAGAAATGAAGTTTTTCGTAATTCGAAGATTTCTAATCGTTTAATCATTTTTTAGCAACAAAAAAATAACCAAAAAATTTGCAATTAATCATAGAAGAAGCTAAAAGAGCTCAATTTTACAATATTTCACTGAAACTATAAATATTAACGTAAAATAATTTATATCGTTATTGTCGGTAAAGTAGACCCAACATTTCACCTTAAGGGGTCTTTCCGTTTATTTTTTGAGAAAAAATTAACCCAAAGTTTAAGAAAGGATTTACAAAAAGCTGCAAGTTGTAATGATCTCAAATTTTCACAGAAGTTTATTTATATATCGAAGAACATAATTCCATTATAAAATTTGAAGAAATGCACGTACACAGGTGGCGCTAGTGTTCTTTCTGAGTGATGTTGTCCTAGTACGGAAAATGCCCTGACTGCTGTATTGACTTAAAAGTAATGAAAATTTGCAACTATTATCTTTAGACTTATGTGGGGAACATGATGTCGTCGAAATTCGAAAATTTTCAAATTTTTCGATGAAAAACATGAAAATAGGTATTTTTGACCCTTTTTTCGCTGAAAATTGTTAATAACTTTATAAACAATAAACAAATTTTAAAAAAACGCTTCATCATGTTCCCCGCATAAGTCTACAGATAATATTTGCACATTTTCATTACGTTTAAGTCAATACAGCAGTCAGAGCATTTCTCGTACTGGGGCAACATCACCCAGAAAGTAGATATAACAGACGAGTTCTAACTCACTCGAAAATTGTCTCCCGACAATCTTCGGGACTCGCTCCCGAAGTCCCATCGGGAGCGGTTGCGGGTTCTAACTCAGGGCGAAATTTTTCTTAGTCCCATCGGTTGAAGGTCAAGTACTTTCTAATTTTTTTGTATATGACTGCTTGCGTGTATTAAATCAAAGTGATTTTTTTCGATCAATTAAAATATTTAGATTTAATTGATACATTAAATGTTTTTTCAGTTTATTGTTAATTTATTATTAATTCAACTAATAATACATTTTAATTTTCAAGGAAAATTTTGTGACATAATGATAATTATTTATCAGAACGCTTACGACTATTATCATTATTATTATTAAAAAGAATAAATGTTATAAATAATAACAATATAAAAAGATTTTAATGAATATATAGAAATATTTAATTTTATTACAAATCATACATCCAATCATCCTCACTCTCAGCTTCACTATCATTCAAAAATGTAGCAAATATTCCGGAAGATGTTGAAGCCTCGTTACTGTCCTTAATTTCCATCATGTTATTGCTTGCATGTATTATTTCTTTGTCGTTACTACTTCCTTTCTCTCTACTGCTTCGATCGCTATGATTCTCTTCCTCATCAGTCTCTCTCTGTTGATCGCCTTCTTCTTAATGATTGGCTTTTTCTTCTTTTTCTTCTTCTTCTTCTGCTTCATCTTCTGAACTGAAGACTTCCGCAAATTTATTAAGCGTGATCCATTGTCCTAATTAAGAATTCTAACAGCGTGTGTATGATTTCGAATATCGTGGATCAGCTTTTTGGTTACATACATTCGGTAACTCCGGTTGCAGTATAGGTAATATACCGGTTGGCCGTCTTCGTTGACGTTCCTTCTCTCGCTCCATCTCTCTCCACTGTACTCGTTCTGAATGTATTTGATCACGAATGGTGTCACACTCTTCACCTAACAATCTTTCCACGATAAGAGACGTTCTTTTGCCTTATCAAAGCGTTCAACCGCCTTAGTTATGTATAATTGATCTGCTTTAGCAATAGCAAGATGTTTTTTTAATGTATTTATTTTAACCATTCTGAATTGTTCACTAATCTTTACTCAAACTTTACAAAACTTCTAATGAAATAGTAATCATAATGTTGTATATATATATTGAACATTTTACAGAAAAAATATAAAAGGAAAGTTGTGTCCTTCTTTTTTACCATGAAAATAATTTCAAATGTCACATCAAACATCAATTATTTGAAATAAATTTAAATTAAAATTTGTTTACATGTTCTATGAGTACTTTTTAATGAAATCATTTTAGTGAATTGAATTGGTAAATGTTTTATTTTAAGATGATTCGTAAATCTAAAAAGTAGTATGATTGATTTATTCAAATTAATGATGATGACATTATATAGCTCATTTCATGAAATCTAAGTTTTTTATGGAAACTTTGTTTCAATGAATGTCATATAAGTTAATATATATTTACAATTATTAATAATTATATTATATTATAAATAATATTAATAATTTACAAAAATTATTGTTTTTATTTACTAAGAAGTTCCGTATCAATTAAAAAAATTGTCGAATATAATAAGAATTTTAAACTCAATTATTTGAATTCATTAGAAGTAAGGTCAAATATTCTAATAACAAGGATGCATAGTAAGTGGTCATTCATCCAAAGAATAATTAATTTCAAATGATTTAGGAACCAAGTTTAGTCAATTAGTGAACCAAGAGATGAGATGTTCTATACATTTATTACAATTAACGTTTGTTAAGTTGTAAAAAGTAAAACAAATAAGTGAAAGTGAAAAAGTGAAATATTAAAAATTGAAAAGTGAAAATATTGAGATATGAAACGAAAACAATAAGTTTTCGGGTAAGTTTAAATATTACATATTTAAAGTTCAAACTTTTAGCGTCTGACTTTCTTAATAAACTACTCTTATTTATTTATGTATTGTAAATAAGAAAAATCAACAATCGTTGATACAATATTAAAGACAATTATATTTATGTATTGATGTTCATTACGAAAATGAAAATAAGAATAATGTAAGTTAATTTAATAAATATAAAATAATTAATTAATTTATTAATTAATTAATTAATTAATCACTAACAAAACAATTATGTAATAGTTGATTAATTAATTAACTAAAGTAATTACAGTCTATATAAAATTCAATATTCGCAAATCATATAATCTAATTGTCTATTAATATAATTAATTAAATAAACAATTAATTTTTCTTTTTTAGATTGTTATACTTTCAATTAAATTTGATTGGTAATTATATTTATTAATTTATAATCATAATTTTTAACAATAATCTTAAGAAATATAAAATATTTTTTTTATATATAATCAATAAATACTTCTGATCTAATGAATATATTAGTAAGAGGTAAATGAATTATGATATATGTATATAATGTGCGTTAAAAACATAAAAAAAATTTTAATTTGATTGAAAATGAAAAAGCGCCAAGTACAAAGATTTTATGAAATAAATAAATTAAAATAACTATTATAAATTTCCTATTACTACTTAATCTTTAACAATTTCGTTATCATCAAAAACTTATAGAAATAACTGAAATAAAAATGGCCAAGTACGAAAAGACTATAATCAAAGACTTAAACATGAGATTGTTAATTCTCAAAAATATATTATCTATATTAGTTTTTCTCAGTTTACTTAGTTTTCTTGGTTTTCTTAGTTTTCTTAGATTTCTTAGTTTTCTTAGTCTAGTAATTATGGAATTGTAAAATACTTGGCAGTGAGCATTAGTCACGGCCAAGTATTTTACAATTCTATAATTATTAGACTAAGAAAACTAAGAAATCTAAGAAAACTAGTTTTTTTTTGCAAACATACCTTAAGTAACTTCTCTAACGATACCGAATGATTTTGCGACGAAAAACGCGAAAAAAAGGTTGATTTTTTTCCGGGCGGGAAGCCACTATAGTGGCGCAGAGGTGGCACCATCTTTTTCGGCTCACAACTCATATATGATAGTAAAAAGGTTCTAGCACTTCTGGATGGAAATTGAAAGAAATAATAAATTTTACTTTTTATATAAATAAATACGCTCCTTTAACAGGAGACTTATCTACATATACAAAATTACCAAAAAAATTCAATTAAAAAGAGTTGTATTTAATATTGACAATAATGATGAATATTGCTTTCGGTCAATTACAGCGGCATTACATCCAACCAATAAAAATGTAAGCAGAACAAGTTCATATCCTCATTTTAGCATCGTATTAAAGTATGATAATATTACATTTCCAATGAAACTTCGTGTTATGTCCAGATTTGAGAAAATGATTAATTTATCTATAACCGTTTATGGATTTAATAATACGAAAAATTTGGAAATAATACCATATTATTTGAGTGATCAGAACTCTATTCTACCAAAAATACATCTTTTATTAACAATAGCTGATAATTCATATAATAGTAATACAAATTGTGATCATAGTGATGTTGATGATAATAATAATTTCTCTTGTACAATAAATGACAACATTGATGATGATGATATTGATGATGATGATGATAGCCGATATTTCGAAAGCAAAAAAACAGTTTTGTCATCGATCCATCAATTATTTTCAAAATGAGATAACTTAATTAAATCATATTACCGATTGTTTTAATGTTGAAAAGCAATGCAAAATGGTTTTTCCTCACCCAAAAGATAATACTTAACAGTTTAAGAATTTTAAAACAAAGAACGTGTTCCGTTTGCTGTTTACGCAGACCTTGAATGTTTATTGAAACCAGCAAATAATAATAACAAGAATACTAATTCTCAAATATATCAAGGACACGTTCCTTACAGTGTTGGACTTTACATAAAAGATTATGTAAGTGAACGAAATTCTGAATTCATAATATATAACGGTCGAGATTGTGTTAATAAATTTTGTTGTAAATTGGAATCACTAGCCTCCCTAGAAGAGGTGTCTACACCGTCTATGGTTCCGACACGGTCCGGACGCAGTTCTATCACAATTTTTATGTAAAAAATCGTAAAAATGAGGGCAGAATGTATTAAATTCAATTAATGAATAATAATAAAAGGCAATAAAGAATTATTTTGAATGAAAATAAGGAATACGATTGTATAAAAGAGTTTGAAAAAAAGTTTTCATTGAGATTTTCCATATTAATTCATAAATAAAATATATTTTTATAATGTTTCAAAGTTTTTTATAATGTTTCATAGGGATTCTTAAGTAGAATATTATGAAATAACATACTATTACTGTGAAATTCCTGTTGCAACATTCATATTATTTCATACTTAATTTTTATCTATGAAATACTATGAACGTATACTCAGGGG
>JABFPJ010003510.1:0-15945 GCA_022817425.1 Gryon sp. ZL-2020 | reverse complement strand
TATAATATAATATAATATAATATAATATAATATAATTTAATTTAACTTTTGAAGTTCAATTGCATTGCATTTTACTTTTATTTTGTACGATAACTTAGAGGGTGACTTGGCGATTTTTTTTAACTGTTACAGTGACTCGAAAGAACTGCAATCTTGGATTGATACGATCAATTTTGTGTGCGCAAGTTTCTCATGTCAACCACTAGCGAGTGCTGTGGGATCTCAAAGGAAGTTTCAACGTCCGCTTCTACCATGCAGTCACACAAAACTCAATCCTGTTAGTTCAAATGAGAAATCACGTCAAACAAATAATAAGACGGAATTTGATAGATTGTTAAATATAGTTTTCTTACAAAAGTTTTACAATGTGGGTAATTGTGACGATGAAAATCATTTTGTTTTGAACTTTCGGTTCAATCAAAGTATATTTTAAAAGAAAGAAAGAGAAAGAAATTATATAGAATTAAAAAAAGTTAAATCAAATTTGTCACCATTATTCATATTGTTCTATTTCGACAAGCAATTGGAATTAAATAAATAAGCAAAAGGCATATTAATGTAAATAAGGTTCTATTATAATTAGTTATTTGCATAAAGTAATTATTTTATCACTGAACCTAATTATCACGTTGGTATAATTTAATGCATTAACATACAAAACATATTACTATTCAAATGTCGTAATTATTTTGAAACTAATGATGATTCAATTTTTTGTACATAAAGAAAACAATCGCGCTCTAATTTGTCCTTTAATATGCTTTATGTTTGATTAACTAAAAACACCATTTTATATTTAATTCTTTACTTTTGTTACATTAATAGTGCAGTTTTTACTTTCATCATATTTCACTTTTACAGAGAGAACAATTACGAGATCACGAAGAACGAGTTAGTAAATTAGAAGCTGAATTAGAAGAACACAGACGACATCTGCCGGAGAGTCGTGCCAAGGCATTGACAATTCAAAATTATAAGGAAAAAGACGCGTACTTGCAGTACGAGGTACTTTTGCTAATAATTATTATTCTCGTCATTATATATACATTAACATAAAAATAAGATTTCATTGCTCTCAAAATGATCTCAGCGAACGACAATTTATTAAAAGACGTCGTACATTTGACCTCATAAACAATTAAATTATTTATAATTAGCCATAGAAAATACCGCATTATTTACGTTTATTTTCCAGGTAATGATATAACAAAATTGCTTTGTAAATTTAAAGTCAATTTAACAACGTTCCTTAGATATGATTAAAATGCATGAATGGTAATCTGAAACGAGGAAAATCAATGACATTGTCTGCAACGATAGTCTCGAGCAAGATTACCTTATAAATATTGCCGAGAACTTGAGCATTTCAACGTTTAAACACAAAAATAAGCATGAAAAATGGCCATTACATTATACAAAAGTAAACGACATTTAGTTTCAATATTAGCAACAATCTAGACTGTTAATTATTTTATCATTTGACAAATTTTCGTTCTATTTTTAATTATAAAGTCATTAAAAAGTTTCGAAATGATATTGAAGAGATTGATTTGTGAATGTTTCAGTTAAAGAGGTACAAGACATATGCTTATTTGCTGCGTTCACGATTGGCATACACCGAAGTGGAGCCATCCTTAGCGGAGAGCAGCATCGGTGAGGTGGACGAAACAGGTGGCGGTATTGGAGGTTCGGGCGGTGTTGATCTCGCGTTGGTGCCACCACCTCTGACCGAACGACCGGCGACTAATAGGTATAGTTACAGGGCTGCCATTTACAACCGTAATCTACTCAATGGTCAAGATTATGGCGGAGACATTGGTTGACGTGTAATGGGTGTCTTTTCGGCATGCGTGGTCTAGTTCACTACCGCTTGTGTCACGATTGTAATTAAGCAATTATGCCATCATTCATCATTATTTCGCATTATTACATTATTCATTTCCATTCATAATCATTCATTCCTTGGATGATCTTTTATAACTTATTTCCTATTAATTTGTACAAATACATAAATCTAAACATGATTAAATAATTAAACATTAGAATTTATGATATAAACAAATTGTAAGTAAAAGATGTCAATTGTACAATGCTAAAAAGGCCTATTAATTGCTTAATTACGATCGAGTTGTGAGTTCCGAGATGCGAAATTCTGTGACAAAATACTCGCGACTCACACAAACGGACGCTGATTGGTTCGGGGCTTAAGACTAATCCCTCGCGATTCTTTCTCCTACCCATTCAGTCCTTCCTTCACCATCGACACATTCACCGGTTACTAATCAGTCCTGACGATTCACACCACCGTGTCCAAAAGACTTCCAAATGAAAAATGTTGTTTGCTCGTTTTGAATTGATCAGTTTGATTGATCGACGTCAATTCCTTGAGCGAAACGACAGTGGTGCTCCTCACCTTTGTTATATATATATTCTTTTAGTAGAGTTTGTTAATTTTCTTTATTTTACCTTTAGTTTATTTTGTAATGAAAAACTGACTTTGGGTAAAACTGTAGTGCTTTTGTACTGCTTTTTGAACAATTTTTATTTAATTTTGCAGCAAAAACTTATACATATAATTTTTTATATTTACTTTATTTGTTACAAATATTAGACTAATCATGTGGTAATACTTGAATTTCAAGTCTGGCTGACTCTACAATTATTATTGTTGTATATCATTTTGATAATTCTTTTTGTTATATACATTATATTTTGAATATTTTTTGAAAATGTTTATAAAGGCAAGACTTATTAGATACGATTTTGAACTTTATTTGTAGATTTAAACAGTTGAATAAGTTAATATTAATTTACGAAGTAATATAATAAATTATTAATGATTTATATTCAGTAATTTTACAAACTGAGTGAACGAATATTACATTTACATTATATTAATTCTAATAAAAGCCAGCAGTGCTGTTAAACTCTTGAAATGTAAATATATTTTTCCTATAACTAAAATTAATAACGAAGTTAGGTGTAACTGAAAAAATGAAAAATTTTCAAGCAAAACAATGAACTCTCAGCTTGAAATTGTTTCACTTTATTAGTCACTTAAAATGTAGTTAAATAGTTGCATTTGATGAAAACTAAACAATTAAAAGAGACTAAAAGTAATTCTAGATAAAATAAAAAAGATTATTTAGCTATAAATAAACGAAAACATCTTCACAATGGATGATTGTTGAGTTTTGTGTAAACGTATAAAATTTTAAAGTACATAGAATAATGATAAGCATTTGATCGATATATACAAAAACTTGTGAATATACGAAATCATGTATATTAAAGTACTTAATTATACATACATATACAATTTCGAGAAAACGAGTCAAATTAAATTTAAATGTCAAGTAAATATCAGAACAATGTAATCGTGAACTTTTGAAAATTAAATTAGAGAAAACCCCAAACAGGGTTCAAGTGGCCTTTTAAATAAAGATCTTTCATATATGCAGATATAATTATTTTTATTTTCACTTCAGTTTAATTGACATTTTAAAATTAATTAAAAACTACGCGATAGTATAAACAAACTCAAATTTTGTGTATATTATTCGGAAATAGTATTTATTTTAATCTCATTTTATAATGAGTCTGTGATATATTTCTGTATTCGCAAACCACTGTCGCTTTGCTCTTTTTTCTGTTTTCTTCATACTATTTCCTTTATTGTATCCCCTTGTCTTCTATTTTCAAAATTGTTACTATTGACTTTTTCGTATATGTTTCATCTCTACAGTGTCATAATTCAGTTCCTTTTAGTTTAAAAGATTAATTGTAAATTTACTAAATAAAACGTTAATTGATTTGCAAACGATAAGAGAGTTAGGTAGACAGAAAATGAGAGAAAGACAGACAATTCTTCGTATAAAATGAAGCAACTTAGTTGTTGCAATAACAATTTCTGAAGTAAACCAAAAATGTAGAGAAATAAAAAAGCAAAGAAAAAAAAATCCGAGAATCTAAAACAGTATAAGTATTATAAGTACAAAATATACCTGATGTAGAATTTAATTGAAACAAATTAATTGAAAATTTAAAAATGACGTTTTATAAACACGTTACGAACGTTATACAAATATATATTATATATAAAAAGATCTTTTTCATTGTGTTGGTTTTAGATTGAAACAAGATTCATAAATGAATTCATATTTCAAATGAAATACAATTTTTTTAATAATGTTTTAATTTAAACAATTATTAAAATAGAGAGAAAACTTAAGAGAGGAAGGACAAATTTTCACTTATTACATCTCTTATTGCTGTTTTTCATCGGCATTTTCGAATAAACTTAAATATTAAAAACAGAGTTAATGACATTACAAAGTTCATGTTTTTTCTACATTTAATGTGTGTTGTACAATTTCAATGCAAGAATAACGTAACAGTAATACAATTTTCGATCAATTTTTTATGTATACAGTTTATTTATTTATTTTTGCATTGTGTTTTTTGTTGCGTTAAAATTTAATACAGACAACAAATTGGAAATATGGAATATAATGAAAGAAAAGAATATCCCAAAAAAGTGAATTGGCTTCGACAAAATTATTTTTCGAGCAATTTTTATAATCACTTTAACGAACGTCTCAAGTCTATTAATCAAATTATTTTGGTGCTGTTAATCATAGGAATGTTGGCAGAGCATATAACTTTAAAGTATAAATAAATATATATTATATATAAATATATATATATTATATAGTTATACATGTGTACGCTCTTTTGTCGTATACAGAAAATTTCAATGAACGAGAACAAAGTAAAAATGGTATTAATCGATGTAGTTTCATTAAAGTTGAATGAGAAAAAAAAATACAAAAATGCAAATGAATAAGAACTGCGAATGATACGTGTAAAGAAGTTGGATATTTCGCGTATTTTTGTCAAAATTATTGTTTTACGTGTAGTTAAGGAATTGAACTTTTTTGTATTGCTATTATCTTGTTTAATTTATTTCTCAAATTGTTACATATCATCATTTTTATTGTTATAATCAAAAGAGAAACAAAACTTCAAATAGCTTCTCCTGATTGCACGTAATTATTTTCATTACATGTATATAACTATTGTATAGCTTTCTTTTTTGAGTTACAACATCAAGCGCTAAAATTCAATATTTCTATACAAATCAAAAAATGAATTAGAACATTAGAAAAATTATAAAATGGTTAATATTTAAACCACATATTAAAAAATAGTATTTTGCAATTTTTTTATGAAAAATAATTACAATTCTAAAATATTTTTAATTGGTACATAGTGATATTAGAGGAAAAGAACTTGATGTTTTATCTCAACTATTTTTGTCAATAATTGTATTAAAAATTGTATCTATACAAAATGTAATTATTTTGACGGTTTGAAGAAGAGCAGTCGCGATGCGAGTTTGTATAAACCATATGAAAGTTTTGACGAAGAAAAACCAATTAACAAACACTCACGAAAAAAGTTAAATAAATAAAATACTAGTTTGTCGCAGTATTAAATAAGATAATATGACTTATAGCAGTATTGTACAGATGGCGTAGCTATTGTGACAAGCAAAGTCGTTTGTATTGCATTTATTTGATGACTAAACGCAAAAAATGAACACAACTTGCTCAAAAGTTGCATTTAACGAGACTAAGCCAAACAGACACTTTGCTTGTAATGTTTTTCCTCACGAAACACTAAAAATAAGTGAAACGTCGAATCAACGCTTAAATAACGTTTGAATGTTGAACAAAAGTTTAATCAACGTTCAATTTGTTTCTAATTGACGTTTTAAATAAAATGAAATAACATCGAGTTAAAGTTGTGCCGTGATTTCATTAAGAAACAACGTTTCGACGATGTTTTAAATGAACTAAACGTTCATTTGACGTTTGAAAAACGTTTTTGTTCTGTGTAGGTTTATTTCTTGATAATTTGCATTGGAAATGACGAAAACAGTTGAATAGGCAATAGCTTTAGTTGCTTATTAAAAGAAAAATAACAAAACAGTTTATAGAAGGAGAAATGACGCAAAAACTGACAAAAGTCGAGGTAGTTTTTGATATTACCAGATTCTAGTGCCAGAATTGTTTTTATAGGGAAAAACGATACAGTACCCTTAAATAGTTAGTCTTTATTGTACCTTGGACACGGTTCCTGCATAAAAAGAAAAAAAAAATGAACTCAATCGCTGCCCTATTTATAAAAATGATTATTATATGAAATGGTATACCGAAAATGCTGTGTCGTTGTTTCGATATAGTTTTCGCTCGATTTTTTATCATTTCACGATCGACCTTTTTTCGTACGGAAGGAATTCAAATTTAAACGAATACAAAATGAATTTACCATTAACGCATATAGTGTATAGATCCTTGTATATAAAACTGTAATATATGTGGATAATATTATGATAAATCGTATGCGATACTAATCCAAATAAAAGAAAACCTTCAAATTATTCACTGGCATTTTACATCTCTAACCCCCTCACCTTTCATATATTTATATATATATATTTAAACTTATTTTTCATGCATGATAGGGGTTTTAAGATGCACGGGGTCATTTTATACTTTGCATGACTTGTTGAATTCTATTTGCCTTATATGTGACTCTTATTAAATCAATTCAACCTAACTTTGTTGGATGATTTCTTCTTTAACCTTAAACAGCTGTTTATCATTTCTTAATAAATGAAAAAGCTATTATTTTATTGAAATTAATGATCTTTAAAAGGGTTTATATTAGTAGAATTTGATCTTATTTATTGTATGGTAGTATGTCGAATCTTTATGTTGTAATGTAGAATATATTTATTCATAAATAGTTCCTTAATACTAAAATTATATTGGTATTTTATATGTTTAGATGTAAAATTGTTAGTTATTTATAATATTTTTTGTATTCACTTTAAAAATGTCTATAAAATGCAGTTTCCTATTAATTATTGACTTTTTTCTCAAAAAGTCAGATAAAAGTTGCACTTTTCCTTCTTAAAGAGGGAAAAATCCGTCATATGATTATACTAAATAATACTTTCCCTCCTAAGGAAGAGAATATGCTACTTTCGTCAAACTTCTGAAAGAATTAAAGATGTATTTTTATTGCACGCATAAAATATATTTTTTAAATTCAAGTTATATTTGTATTGCACTAACATTTCAAATTTAAAACTTGCAGTTATAATTTTAAGTTACATTGTTACATCTAATGGGAAGTTTATTAATCTTAAAATACGAAGTTTTACAATTGATTTCATAACACATAACATGAATCATAATATTACTTTCTTATTATTTAGCTTAAATAAACTTATGTAAATTAAACACTAAAAGAACTGTAACACTAACATACAAAATCAGTATTTTTGTTTCATTTTCAAGAATGCGCTATTTTACTTATTAAGATTATTAGTTATTATAAAGTTTGTCAAACTACTTAATTAACAATGCATTGATAATGATTTATATTTATTTTCAGAATGGATGTTGTTAAACAATTATTAAATACCATAAAGAACCTGTGATCTAAATTACGAAAAACTTGTAACTTTCTGTTTTTGGACAAGATTCATTTACACATTTTTATTTTCAACGGAACAGCCAAATTGATTTTATATATTTTTGATGATATTTTACAATTTTTTATACCATTTTTATATAAAATAAAATATATATTGGATAAGTATGTTTAAAAAGTGTTCTTATTTTATATTAGTTAAAATTATATTACAAAAATAAAATTTAATAAATGCTGAAATGCACAAAACGAAATTTAGTCAAGAAAAGTTTTATTAAAATCTATAAAAACATCTTCTTACATTGAAAATAAGTCATTTAAAATGATGAATACGATTTGAAATGGAACCTATAAATGAAACAATGATTGATCTGTTATGTCCAACAGGATTGACGCCTTGGAGACGTGAAGGACAACACAGCACAAGACTTGTTCGCGAAGCGTAACTACTTGCCCTTTCGATATTTTAATCATCCTCTATTGAGGCTTTAGACTGAGCGACATTTTAGAAATTTGGATGTTGTAATTATCTTTGATGTGCCAGATTTGAGGTGGAGACAAAGTCTTACAATATTTCGAGTGTCTTTTTGTTATGCCAAAAGAATATTTGTTCTGATTCTTTTTTCTCCTATATGATATGACTTTTCGTTACGAGAGAAAAATATTTGATATTGCAATTTCAAATGATTGACATAAAATGTACCTCTCTTTTCAGTGATCATTCAGTTTCTTCATTTGCAATATTGCCAAAGAGTTGCATTTATAAATGTGATTTTGTTATGACGACAAGTAAGGGAAACATTTTTTATATTAAGTTGTGTTTGAAAGAAAAACGCGTGTATATTTTTTATATGTCTCGTTTGCTGTAAGATGTGTAATAATGTATAGTTCAAAGCTACATTATTTTCTTTCTATTCGATGTAAATATAATTAATTAATCACTTTTAATTTTAAACTATGTGTAAAATAGCGAAGAACAAACGTGTACATATATTATTATTTGTATATGTAATAAAGTCGTATTCAATCAGTATTATCTTTCATTTTTTTTATTTGCAATCATGTACCTGACGAAATTAATGTTAACATTTTATCTCAAATTCATTGTATTCAAATAGAAAATAAAATTGTTGCTTTTTTACAGATGTTTTGGATACAATAATTTGTGGATAAAATAATTATTATAGAATTGTGGCTTATTATTTCATTATATTTTATATTATACATTCAAATCCCAAGTAGAAATTTAAACCGGATTTTTAGCGGGATCAGCCTGGGTTATTTCCTGGCCATAGTATGTGCAATAACATGTAAACTACGTGTGTTTATAATGCTGCCGAGGCCAAAGTCCACAGATGATCGCTATATATAATTTTTTAAATATTTTTTTAATGCGTTTTCATGGGGCCCTGGCCGAGAACGGCAGTTAATATACGGCAGTTATACTTCCTTCCTTCGGGGTGGGGGCACTTTTTCTCAAGAACCACTGAACTTTTATTTTTATGTTTTTATTTTTATTTAAATAATTGAAAATTATTTAAATAGTCCGCATGTCAGAGAATCGATCGCGTGCCTCTGAGGTGTTAGTTTGCCGTCCTATGCACTGCACCAGTCCCATACTTATAATACACGCTAATAAAAGTCTAATATAAATTATTGCTACTTCTAATAAAAATTACTATATCCTTTATGAATCGGAGGACAACTCGAGATTTATGTAGAAAATTATTATATTTTAATGAAAATCATTAATAAATGGTAAATAGTAAGACATTTTACATATTAGATTAATTTTTATAAGATGATTTAATAAAAACTATAATGTAGCATAAACATTTTTACCATATCATATTATATTTTTTATATATTAATTTATATTTTTTACATTGATGTCGAGTTATCTACAGATTCATAAATGGTATAGTACATTTTATTAGAGGTATATTAACTTTTATTAAACATATATAAACCTTGTACTGTAAAAGATACTTATTATCCTTACCATTCAACAACCCCTCTATTCTTATATGACAACCCATACCGGATATTCCCTTTGAAAATCTTGGGAGTTTCGCATATGATATACACTTGGGATTTAAGCATTATCCAAAACGAGTTTTCCATTCTAAAGCTTTATGAGGGCTTCCCATTTTTTAATTTGACACTCCATATTAGATATGCCTTACTTTAACCTTGCGAGAATTTAGGTAAGTTTTCTTACAATAAACCATTACGGGTATGCCATATGATAATGTCGAATGCCCCGGTATGGTATATCCGTGAAATTTCAGCGATATTCACAATACATTGGCCTTATTAATTCCTGGCAAGGTCCCCATGACTTTTTATGGTTTGCCGGTCAAATTTCTGCTTAGGAAGTACTTATCTGATGTGTTCTTTATCCAGTTGAAAGTTTACGTCTCTGTAAAATGCGTAGAACGAAAGTGCCGTTTTCATGACCTTAAACGAAAATTGAAATTGTTTCATGTATATTATTGTAATATAATTTGACTAAATATCAGAAATATACTTACATTTTGAATAATTTGTATAGAAATAGTTACAACTTTAGCAATTGTAAAATTTAGTCGACAACTGGTTCCCAGTAACATCATACCATACATGAATTTGACTTTCTTCGGCAAATCATACCATTTAAGTTTACAACTGCAAATAAATGTTAAACATCTAATTCATTAGAATAAGATTTTCCATTTCAGGGAAATAATTTCAAATGGCAATTTTGTACAAATGTTAAATAATAAAAGTTGTTTAAACAAATGATTTTCAATATTATACATATTCCTTAAGCGATTACATTTGTCCATGAACTTCATAACTTTGATCTATCAATTTTTGACCCACTATCATATTCAGTATAAACTCAACAGTTTCTCTTAAACAGGATACGTTGATTCTTACATTTGCAAAAGTTTTTGTATGCAGTGTCTGAAATATAAATATTTTTAGTTTAAATATATCTGCGATGAAACGGAAAACCAAGTTACGTTTTATGAAATCCCTACACTTAACTTGTACTTTCTTTCCATCGTAGATATATATTCTAATAAATCAATATTATAATTTAGAAAAGAAAGTTTGATTAAACTTACAGAAATAATCAAATAAGTAAGAAGCTGTAAACAGTTTAAGACTGTCACTAAAATCCATATTCCAAAAGTTGTCCTCGCCAATTTAACATAACTTGAAATCACAGTTTGAAAAGTTTAGAGTATTTATTTAAATGAATACATCAGAAGGTAATACTAGATAAGTATATTTCCGTAGAAATCATTAACATTATATTAATAAATACAAACTAGATAGTTTGGACATGATTTTTCAATCCTTCCTTTAGCATAGCAAGAACACGTTTTTCATCGTACAAATCATCATTTGCCTTTAGATGTAAATCACAATTTATGGCTTTTCGAGTTTGATGTCTGTGAACATTTTTGTTTGGCTCTTTTACAGGCAAAACTTGTTTTGAAATGAAAATATTGTGTGTAATACTTATTCGTTTTTTCATTTACCCCATCATTTCTAGTCTACAACAGGCATGAACCAGAACATAACTGTACAAAAGATCAATGGCAATTTTGGCCAGACAAAATTGCGTTGCATTTAATGCGTTTAAAATTGTTGTTGATGTTTTAACACTGAAAGATTTGTCGGCATCGTAAAGTAAAACATCACGAATTCTGTTGCCATCAATTATTATTGTTCTTATAAAAATATTCACTAAAACAAATATTAAATCATTTTCGTATAAATAACGTAGAATGAAATATAAATATTGTTTACATAATTTAAGTATTATTTAAGTATTAAACATCATATATATAAAATAATTAAAATGAATTGTTTCATTGCATTGTTTGTTTTTCTATAAATGAGTACTTCCTTAATTTGTTCAAAGCAGCAGCACGTTTTTGTCTAGAATAATCTAATACTATTTATCCGCCGTTCCATTTCTATTGTTCGATTCATGATAGTAAAATAATTAAGTATAATTAATAAAGACTGCTATTTCAGAGTGTAATATTGAATTTGTGTAACTAATGTAAATTATATTTGTCGCTTTTTAGAATCATTAGAGTTGAAACCACGTAAAATTAGGATGTTTGAAGTTAAAATCAGTCTTAATCCAAGATTTCATAGGATTTAACTGGAAAAACTTTGGAACTTTTAAAGAATTTAAGAAACTCGTTTTTATGTTACTTTTTCTTTTACTAAATGTAAGAAGGAATATTTGAAAGTTAGAACTTTTGCTGTATAAAAAATATTGATGTATAAAAAACATATTGTTTATATATGATGTTAGTCTATTTTCATATGTATTTCACGTTTAAGGTGAAATAAATAATTTATTTTTAAGTATCTGATTTTACTAAAAAATATAATTGTTTAACATTTACACATATGAGATATCATGATTTTGCGACCAAACTCTGAACAGTTTTTCAAAACATTCAAACAGCATTGTTCATCAACTGATTGCCAGTAATCTTTTATTTCGCTTAACAAATGTTTAATCTAAAGCAATATAATTATTAGAATTTACTCACTTTAAATAAAAATAAATCTTTTTACCTCTTTTTTATAAATATATCCGTAAAAAAATGGTACCAATTCGGCATGTATATTTATGAAATACGTTAACATATTTACAGTTTGATGTAGTGATTTTTTTTGAAAGTATACCATTTTTATCTGAAATTTTATTTTTTGTAATGCACATTTAAATATATATTTTCAACTTAAAATTTTATGATCACACCTGCTTTATAAAAGTTTTACGTAGAAAAATTGTTAAAAGAACGATAATTTTCCATAAAACTGAAAATGCATTTATATTGAATGGCCACTGACCGGATAAAATTAACAGATATTTAGTAAACCAAAAATAACGATTAGTGAAAAAATCCAACTTATTAATTCGGATTGCCATAATTTTACAAATTATGTCATTTTCTACTTAAACTGCATTACATTGTATGAATAACATAAAGTAAAGAAATATTCTATAGAGATGAAAATTACACTTTTTTGTTATGGAAAATATAACTTAACTTTCAATATGTTTAAGTTTTTTATTTCATCTTAAGAAATATTTTTATTTATTACTTATTCTTTTGTAAAAGTTAATATTATTTAATGCATGAGTTCTATTACGAAAAACTGAAACTTAAAATGAATAATTTAATGAAATGAAGGGTGCATTATAGATATTTATACTTTATATCCTGAAATATTCTATATTAAAAATAAAAATACATATAACTTAGAAACTATGAAACATCAAAGCGTAAATAAATTTTTAATTTAAAAAGAAATATGTATATATATAGCAAGAAAAATAATAAGATGCATTTCAATTATTTCAGTTTTATAATATTATCTGTTGATACTTTTATTTAACTACTATATACTAAGAATCATCACAATTTTTGTCAGTTTCCAGTGATAACCATTTAATATTACAAATTTTATACAAGAATTATTTGATAAATTAATATTTCCGAATTGATTAATAGTTTGTAATACAACTATATAAATTGATCTGATTTTAAATTACATTCACTAGTTAATGAATTGTACAATAATAAACAACTATTATGTAAAAGTCTTAATCCTGGCCAGACAAGAATTTGCCAAGGAACGTTGATGGCTTTGGTTCATACGTTTCTCTGAAGAAGTGCATTACTGCGGTTGTTGTTTTCCATAAATTCACAGTTTCCTTTAACTCCATTTGACCCTAAAAATATTTGTATTTCTAACATATTTGACTAATTATAACATTTATTCTATTTATAATTACATATTCTTATTATTTTATATAATTTACTTATATTGGCTAACTCGGTATATGTTTAAGCAAAACAAAGTTAAATTTGTATTTTGTTGCCTCATTATTCAATATATTTATACTTTTAAAAATATATCCATATAGTATTATATACAATAATTAACATTCACCTTAACAACAAGCATATCAATCACCCTTATATCCTTAACATGACGATGTTTTTCAAAATTTTCACGTATTTTTGCTTTAATTTGTTCCTCAGTTTTGGGAAGATCATAATCCGCTCCTGCGGAATAAGAATATTAGTATAAATATTCTAAAAAGTAAAAGAAAGGGTACTAATATAAGAAAACAAACATAATTTTGACATTAATAAACAAATGTTGAAATCTGTGAATTAATAATATTTATTTATATTATAAAATGTAAAAGATGTATTGAGGTTAGGTTTTGCAAATGTAAACAATAAGGTATCAAAATATATTTTTTCATTAACTCACGAAGAAATTGAGCCTGTCGCATCCATGCTTTATACAATCCTAACACTCGACGTCGAGCATCATTTGGAGTTAACGATAAAAGTGGTTTCGCTCTTAAAAGAACTTCTTTCGTAGGCGCCGACATCTTGGAACTACGATTTCGACTGCTAGTCTGCTAGTCTTTCGTAATCTCACGAAGATGCGCGAAATATACCGACTAATGACATTTATCTAAATTTGAATTTGTTTCCGTGTTGCCGTCTTATTATTAACTAAACAATTTGTTGTTTCACAATTTTGAATGTTTTATTGTTTGTAAATTAATAATTAATTACAATTAGGATAATCAATTTAATGCATCCAATAGTTTCATTTCCCTCACGAAAATGGTTCTTAATTGGCTGTTGAAATTAAAATTTTTATACAATTTTGAATATATAATAAATATTTAAATTTATTTTATATACATCTAAAATATGAATTTAAAAAGTAGCTGACATTTGAATATAAGATTTGTTATAAGCAAATATAATTGTTTAATAAAAACTGCACTACAGTTTATCATCACATATTTATAAAATAACATACATTTTTATGGAAAATTTTTATCATCAAATACCTAAGAGATTATTGATAAATCACGTGGATCATATTCTATTTTCAAATAGATATTATTAATGACGCCTTTTAACATTGAAATACATCTGAGAAGTATTAGTTTTTCATTAACTCTAGATAAATAATATCGATAAAAATATTATTTATATTAGACATTATTTTTCTTTTAATTTAAAAAACATAATTACGGGACTTTTAATTTAAAGAAACTTAGAATAAATACCTATTTATAAGGTATTGTCATTTCCTATATTTAAATCAAGTGTTTCGATTTAATGCAAATAATAAACATCCTTTTTTCAAAAATCCATTTTTTAATTTATATCAATTCTGTATCAGATTTATATCAGTTTCAGTACTCTGTTAAATATTTTATTTGTTAAATTGAAAGTGAAATGCAATTTCCAGTCTATGTATATGATTTGAATTGGGAATCATATTTGAAATAAAAATAAAATAATTCAAAAACTCGTTTGTAATGCCGACAATGCAGCTTTTGTGCGCGCGCTCACCGCATGCTCGTATATATAGATATATATAGGAAATAAAAAGCCGAGAGAGCGATCAGTACCTTGCGCTAATTCGGATAATTCGTACCACTAGACCAATCAGTCCGTCTGTAACATATCAACTCGTCTAAATCGAAAACAAATATATATCAACTCAAACATTCAATTAAAGTATCATCAAATAATGCAATAATAACATATCTATAATCTCTACAAGTAACGACTGAAATCAGCACAAAATTAACGTACTCTTCTGAATGACTGAAATGATGAATGAAAAGGTGGTAATATACAAAGTTTGATACTTAACACGATTTTTGGATTAACTGTTTGATGGTGTTTCAATAATTTAAATATATAAAATATAAGTACAGCTGGTTAATAAAAAGTGGATGTTTTTGTTATATAACTACGTTGCATATAGTTTGTTGTGTTTTTAAATAAAACATGAGAAAATAAAATTAGAACATTAAGCATTTATATATTTGAGTTTGTGTTGTTTATCATATTATGAAACAAAAAATGTCATACAATTTGACGAGTCTATCAAATGACAAGGGAGCTGCGATTGATATTCAAGCCAACGCCGAAACCATGGAAATACGTCAAAATACAATCTCCAGTAAGTTTATTCAGCTATTAATTCACTCTATTTTTATTTATTATTATTATTAAATAAAAATATTTCTTATTTATTTTATCTGCAGTTTATTATTTATTTTTTGTCAAACAAATGTTGTCATCATTCTATGATATCGATTTAGTATATTACATAATAAAATATATTGACAGCTTGTCAAATAAGTTTCAACATGAAATGTCCTTTATTTTCTTAATTTTCAATTATTTAAAAATTCTAGGACAATTTTTGCATATTTTCGTTCAAATATATTTTTCTACTTTTCTAATATATTCATGTAATAAAACAAATGTAATAACACTTGTGAAATTGTATCACCTTTATTATTTTCATCTCAATTCATAAACGAATTTCAAAAATATGGCAATATGTTAATTACAAAAT
>JABFPJ010003509.1:0-15947 GCA_022817425.1 Gryon sp. ZL-2020 | reverse complement strand
CGCGAAATTTAAATATAATTGTGATTTATATTAAAATTTCCGGGTATTTCCCGGTTTTTCCAGGACAAAAAAAAATTCCCGGAGATTTCCCGGTTTTCAAGGAATTCCCGGTTGCTAGACACCCTGTTTAATTTATTCTTCGATTCCATACAACTGAGAAACAAGGTACTTTTTAGCGTGATCATCAGCCAGCTTTTTTAATGTTAAAGTTCCAGCGATAATTTCAAAAACTAGACAAAATAAAGCCAAACCGTTCATTATTCTGTCACTGAGACGTGGAAGAGTATTATTATCCAATGATAGAAATAATTCCAGAGGAAGTTGTAACAATGTTGAAATTAGCCAAAAACTAGCAAGTTCCGGAATCTGTCAAATAAAATTTAGCAATTAATCAGTGTATTAAGTTGCAAATATAATTTATTAATGCATTAATAATTTTGGTTATTTGAAGCTGCATTTTTAGAATTTATAGAAAATCTTAATTAAAATAAAATGATTTTGATATTTGCCTTGAAAAGGAAAATTAAATTAATTCATTTGTTAGATACAAAAATTATTAAGTGAAATTAATATCTATTAGATTAATAAACTTTCAAAAACTAACTAAACTAACTTAATAACTAACTATTTAAAGAAAATAGAGAAAAATACATTGATAAAACTAATTAATTTAGTTATATAATAGAAGAACTTAATTAACTAAATAAAATAACTAATCTATTTACTAACAATAATATTAAACTAAAATACTCAATATCGTTGTTATAATTTTCATAAATCGACCTACTTGAAACTCTCACAATCGTTTGATTTAGAGATCTTTTTTACATACTAAAAAAGAGCTTCATATTGCAGATGTTTAAGTATCAATGATTTTTACCCTTTCTGCCAAATTTCCAACATATCCTAAATAGAGTCTCACACATTCTAATAGGAAAACTGCAATAATTATTGCAACGGTTATGAATTTGTATATATCAGAAAGTTGGAAATACTAAAAATAAACATTATTATTTAATTATAAACAATATAATAATTAATAAATAAATAAACATTTTTTAAGATCGTAAAACATAATTTTTAAATAAATTTAACCTAGAGTATTTTTTTATAATACTATACTATACATATATTTTCAACAATTATATCAAATGTTTTTTACCTTTAAATCTAAATTATATAAAAGTACCAAAAACCATACTGGCACCAACCAACTATTGCAATAAAATGCAATTTGTAAAGGCAAACTTGATTTCACTTCATTTCCTAAAATATTACATATTTTAATATAAATAACTTTTTCAAAATTACAATAAAATTTATATCAAAATAATTTATACATTTCACAAAAATAATATAAAAGCCTTCTTACCTGCATTATAATTTATATACGACAATGAATTATCTTTTATCATTGTTTTTCATCATCTAAAAAAACAAAGTCATTTGTTTACTTCACAAAGTGTCAAGTGCATTGTTTACATTGTTGTCATAACAATTAAACTGCAATAAAATTATCCACCTTTTATAACATTTTTTAATTCTCACATTTTGTTGATTAAATTTAATTATTTTTTATAAATTATTGCACACGTGTCTTATTAAGTACGTGTCTTTTTCGAGTTTTTCTTTAAACACGAAAGTAAGGTTATGTTTACATTGTAATCTCTTAGCAACCATGATTGTGCTGAATGAATTTAAACAGAGAAAAAGAGAAAAGAAAAAAATGTCACTTGTAATCGTGTATTGGTATCTCACAGAAAGACTGTCAGAGAGAGATGACGCTATATTAGCCGATAATTATGCGACGAATCAAACCAGTTTGTTATACGGTTAACTACACTGAGAAACAACTTCTCAGAAACTCTTCGTTGGATTGTTAACCTCGTCAGACAAATCTTAACAATTGACAGGTTGTTGAACAATTTGTTTATATTTCATTTCTATGTTTATAGATATAGATATATAGATTATATATCATAATTTGTAATATTTCTTTAAACTGAATACAAATATATGCAAAATCAAATTATTTTTTATAATTATAATAATTAAGAATATCATCCAAATATATATATAATTATGCGATAAAGAAATATCTGAATGCACTGACTTACATGTTAGTTGCTTTTTGTAAATTAAATATAGTATATATAAAAAATGTATTTTTAATCAGATTTATTGTTATTGATTTATTTATATTTATTAGATACGTTTCGTTTATTCGTGTGACTTCTTAATGTGTGGAATGTATAACCTATGATTTTTGCGCGGATATATTTGATTTTAATTATGAAGTATGCTAAAACTTTATAATTATTTCAAAGTATGTGTTATTTTTATTTATACTTAAGTCACTTAAAGCAATTTTTAATTAACTTTTGTTGCATATTTATATTTATTAATATTATTTTCTAATATAAATAAATAAATCAATTATTCATATACAATTTTAATTTTATAAGTATTTAAATATATGTGTTATATCATATTTTGTACATATCTTATTTTAAGGTATGTAAAAGCTATATACAAATAGTGAATCATTAAATATCGCAAATAATTTGTACTTGATAAAGTTACATTGTCATTTGAGACGATAAAATAAGAAGCAGTAGTAGTGTGGTCGTATTTCGTCGTCCGTCAGCACACTCTCAAGTCATTGACGAACGAACTATGGGTCCTTTAACTGTCTTTTAATTATAGAAGACTTATTTATCGGTGCTCTTGAACTCGTTAATCGCGTTCCATTGTTACGAGGTTCCGTCGATGTTGATCGGTCAGTGTGCATTTCGACGGGCCTTTGCTCGAGTGCAAACTAATACCCTCAATTTTTCACTTTATTTTTCATTTTATTTAGGAATTCGGCGACATCAGCTAGCACAAAATACAATTTTAAGACTGATGATAACTTCCTGACCAAGGTCGAGAATATTCAGGCTACATCATGGCTAATACGGTTCGTGTACTTTTTGATTTGTATAAAAAATTTCATAATTATGATTATTTAATCAAATAATTTTTTTATATCAATTTTAATATTATTTTATTTATGGATTACATTTAAATTAATTAATCATTTAAATTTTACATTGACCAAAGATTTCGAATGATTAATATTTAAAAGTCATAATCAACGATTTTTTTAAAGTCAAATTTACATTTTTGTATGAATTTTGTAAAATAGGAATATTACATTTTTGCTACAGTTAAAGTAATTTTAACTATAAAAGAAAATTATATTTTGTTATGTAATGTATATTCTCATTTTGTTTAATGATTTATTATGTATAAAATGAATGTATATTTTCAGATTGACAGGGTGTTGAACATATACAAATCGATCTCGAAGTTACCGGTTTTATCCAGTGCCAAAATAGTTTCGATTATGAGAAATGGCATGACTATACAATCAACGTGGTCACAGCGTAATTTACTCAAAAAAACGAAACAAAAATTTACTCAGGACATTAGTTTGGATGCCGAATTTAATCCACTCGTGGAAAGCTTTCCCGTCGACATAAGCACTGAGTATATATCTAATTATTTTATATTATAATAATATATATTATATTAGGTCTTTTTTCATTTTCATTCATTTTAATTTTGTATATATACTGGAATTGAAGCGCGCTTCGCGTGCCTATTTTTTTAAGTTTTTAAATGTTAAATAACTAAAAATTAATAAAACAGTAAATTAAGACAATAAAGCAATTCATTTATATGTATACGTAGAAATTAAATGAATATCTAAGATTTAAGTAATGCAAATATAACCTACTATAATGACATTTTGACACATCAACAAAATTTCGATATTATATTTTCCAACTTTTTTTAATTGAAAATGAGTCGACCAATCACAAGTCAGGGAATTGGCAACAATATAGCTATCGATTAAAAGCCAACTTCACCATAAGACACGCTATTTATTATAAGGATTTATTTTAATTTTCTGACATTAAATTTTAGCAATACATGAACAATGAAAGAATAATTATAAAGTTATTATATACATGTATACACGTAGCCAAAAATTAAAAGAAAAATTAAAAGAGTAACTAGTGAATTAAATAACTACCTATCTCATTAAACTAACTGAATAAAGTAACTAAGATTATTTTTACAAACTAACATAATAAAAAGAATAATAGATTGTATATTAGTTCTCAATAAGTTAATTTAGCTATTTTCAATTTTTTAGAAGACAAACTACTTTTTTCATGATTCTTCAACATTTTTTTCATAAATATTTTTTACAAACTTTATGTACATGACTGAGAAAAGTGGGGAAAGGAATTAAGAGAGAGTCGGTTCTGTAAGCATGACAAAATTCGTTCCATAAAGAAAAAGTTCCATAAAAAACGTTCCTTAATAGAGCATTAATTGTAATTATTTTAGTAATTTTGCAATATTTAAAAAAAAATTGAAGATTTGCAATAAATGGTTGTGTGAATCTTAATGGTTGTGTCTTAATACAACAATTAGTTAATTTTTTGGTTTTTCTAGTTGTTATTTTATAGAAAAACTGGAAAATATGAAAACAAAAATTTGTTGTTCAATTTCACAGTTACTTGTTATAATTAGTAAGAATATATCTTTTTCTGGGTAGAAAAGTGTTAAGCAATATTAATTTTTTAATACTTACATTCATAATATTTATTATTATAGCTAAAATACGTCATAGTCAAAAAGTCTCGTTAGCCAAAATGTCATAGACCTCAAAAAGCAAATGGAAAGTTACTGTTAGACACTGCAATCGAACTTCATCTATTACAAACAAGACAAAATAATGTGGTGCAATTGTTATTATTTTTCTTTTTTAAATCTACATACTGAAACATAATTTTTACGGTTTAGAAAACAGTAAGAATTTGATCTCAAATGAATGCCTTATATGAACGAAATACATTCTGGCATGATAGATAACTTACAGATTTGCAGCCTAGAGAGGAATCCAAAACAAGTTATTGTGAAGTGTAATGAAGGGAGGTAAATAGAAAGATGGGTGAACGTTAATATTTTTTAGATAGAAAATCATATATTGACTGTTTATTCAATAGTTAAATTAACATTTGTAGTTTGAATTCTGTTAAAGGAGTAATTTTCAGAAGTATTTCACTAATAATTTTGCTTTAATTTGGTTACGTGTATATTTGAAATGACAATGTATTTATTTATATTATTTTATCATTTATTGTACAGAATCGCCAGTTGTTCTACAGAAGATGATTCACTTAAAGCTATTTTTCGACAATCTACCATTGATAATACACAAAAAATGTTTATCGAAATTTGGGACAGAACTGGCATGATCAAATGCTATGATTTGTCTGTTTACGATGTTCATGGTGAAATTTACACTGATAGTAAGTAATTTTAACATCAAATATACATTTAATTTGTTTATTAATAATTCATTCTATTTTACGACTGATTTTGAATTTATTTTCATTCCATTTATCCATTTCATTTTATTTAAAATTTTAGGTGAATTTTCATCTTTTCAATGGTCTCCTGACAAAAGTCGACTTATGTATATTGCTGAAAAAAAATCTGGAAAAGTTGAGCCTTTCTTCAAGCAAAAGAATGCTGAAAAAGCAGCAAAAGAAGAAGGCGAGGAAGAAGCTATTTCGCGGGTTAGTTTGCAACTTGTTAACAAATCAGAGTTTTTTTTGTAATATGATTTAAATAAATAATACTAATTTAATTTAAATTATCATTTATTAATTAAATATGATATAAATATTATTTTATTAATATTCTAAAATGTCCACGATTGAAAAATAAAAAAAAATATGTCTATATTATTTATTTTTTAGGGAACTGAATACTTTGATAAGCCTCATTGGGGTGAGCAATTAGTTGGAAAGCATCATTCTGTCATTGTAGTGTTAAACATTGAAGAAGACACTATAAAATGCGAAAAATTCGTTCCCAATGATTATTTCCCTGGACAAGTGATCTGGACACCAAATGGCGAATACATAGTTGGAGTTGTTTGGAAACGTGAACCGAGATATCTTGGACTTTATGCCTGCACCAATAGACCATCTTGGATATTTCTAATGAAAAACACTGAATTCAGTAAATCAAATATTTTATTTGTCGAACCTATACTAAATAAAAAAGTTTTACTTTTTTCTAGTTTTATTTTGTTCTAATTTTTTTTTAGACAAAGTTAGACATACATTATTGTAAATAAAAAAGTTGTTCATTAATGTTATTAAAATGTTCATGATTAATAACTATTTGCATTTTACAGTCATCATTTCTCCGGATGGATTTTCAGTAAGATCACCGAGATTTAGTCTGGATGGCAAAACATTAATTTATTATCAAAGAACGGCAGGAACTGCTCATCACAATGTGCATAGACTGAGAACTATTAAATGGGAAACTGACGATAAAATTATGACCACAATTGAGATGACAGAGGATCATCAAGTAATTACAGGAGACAAAAAGTTTTACGGTTTATATGGACTTAACTTACCTCATCGTTGTTGGAGTATCGATTCGAAATTCGTATTTCTGAGTACTCCTCAACGAAATGTTATTAAGTCATACATCGTTAATATAGGTACAGTCTTATATGTATTTTGTCAAAATTTTTTTTTTAAAGCTGAAAATAATGTGCAATCATTTCAAATAATTAAATATTTTTTTTATCCTTATCATTATCCTTAAATTATGTTTTGCATTTAGAAACGAATGCTGTTGTGGAAATTCAATCTGATGGAAGCAGTATGATTATTCTTGATGTCAGAAAGAATAGACTTCTGTTCTTAAAAACGTCACTGACAAAACCTTCGCAATTAGTTATGGGTCGATTTGATCCTCAAGCAACTGATTTGGGGAACCTAAATTTAATGGATATTACAACTCCATTAGAAATACCAGGGCTTAACGAACTCATGTTTGAACATCATGAATATGAATATAAAACGACTGAAGACGTCAGTAAGTTAATTTTTTAACATTATGTAATTTTTTGTTTTTTAATAAAATATAACTCTCTTGCAATTACATCGCGTTACTACATTAATCATTTTATCTTTTTTAATAAAATATAATAAATATTTGTCATTTTTCAGAGAATTTCAATTTCACATATTTTGGCAAGAAAGAGGGAGATGAAAAAGCGACTCCCTTGATTGTCGTACCTCATGGAGGACCTCATGCATGTTTTGCAAATGTATTTTCCATTGAGTACTCAGTTTATGCCTTATTAGGTAAGATTTGAATATAATAAGTAATTGTTCATAATTATAATTAATTGTATACAAGGTATCCGAGATATTAATTTGAACATTGTAAATTGTACTTCTTTTTGCAGGATTTTCTATGGTGTTTGTTAATTTTAGAGGTTCTACTGGAATGGGATCAAAAAATGTTGAATATCTACAGGGCAAAATTGGCGAAATCGATGTTCTCGATTGTTTAACTGCAACAAAAGAAACGCTCAGCAAATATGCTTGGCTTAATCCAGAAAAAGTTTGCGTTATTGGTGGATCGTTTGGAGGATTTTTAACAGCACATTTAACTGGAAATCATCCAGTAAATATTTTATTTATATTGCACTTTTATAAATCATTAATGTCTCTAGTTTTAATATCTTAAAAACATTATAATTAAAATTAACTTATACATTTCTTAATTATTTTAATACAATATTTTAAATTAATTTAATGTTTTTTAAGGATCTTTTCAAAGTCGCTGTCCTTAAAAATCCAGTGATTGACATTCCTGCGATGTTATGTATGTCGGATATTCCAGATTGGTAAAAAATCCTCATTTAAATATAATTTGTTTTAAAAGTGAAGATAATTATTAATGTGAATTAACATAACAATATTTTGTTAACAATTTTAGGTGTGCTGCCGTTACAGGAGTTCCTTTCCTGGAAACTCTCCCTCCAACTGTCAAAGAAACGAAATATGCTGAAATAGTTTTAAAAATGTATAATCATTCACCGATATTATTTGCACATAAAGTGAAAGCTGCCACTCTTGTTTGCTTAGGCAAAAACGATTTACGAGTTCCATATTATCAAGGGAGACTTTGGTACCATCGACTGATTGCTAACAAAGTTACAACTAAGTATGTTATTTTTGTATAAAATGAATTATTATAAAAGAAGACAAAAATTTTATTTTGATAATAATATTTATTTTATGTTTTCAGAATGCTTTTGTATGAGGATAATCATTCATTGTCGTCCGACGTAGTCGAGATAGATGTAATTATAAATATTGCTCTTTGGCTTTTGGAACATATTGAGACGAAAAAAGAAAGTACTCCTGTTCCAGCGATCGAAGTTCCTGCGGAAGCTCAAGCACCAGCAGAACCGCCAAAGTAGATCTTTATTTTTGTATTATTCCATCACTTCCATAAGTGAAATAAAAATATTTCTATTATAAGAATATAATTTCTATATCAATAAATACGTTGATATTGATGATAATTTGCCTCATTATTTACTTAGAAAGTACTTTATTTTACATTTACACTTTTCATAATCATATTTTATAATTTTTATATAAAGTGGCATCATTTTAATGATTCTAATAACTAATAGAGTTATAATTAATTACTACAATCTTTTAATTACATAATTTTAACAATTTTTTAAATATGCTATTTGAATATTTTCTTAACATCTAGAAGAAAGTAAGTTAATTATATTGGAAATAAAAGAAAAAATTTTGTTTTGTTTATAGCTAACTCTAAAAATACTATGCTCTAAAACAATTATTTTTAAATAACGAATGTCTGGTACAAATTTCTACACTTAAAATAAAATTAGAACAAAATAGGTAAAATTATATTTTCGTCTAACCTAGGGCGCGAAGAGCTCCCTAGGGAGCGAAGTAATACTTCGCGCATCGCCACAGAGAGAGAAGTGACATTTCACGTACAGGTTAAAACGAAAAATCATATTTGTAACATGGGCGCCCTTGTTGCAAAATATACTATTAAATATTGCATTTTAACATGTTTTAGCGTCAATTGCATAAAATTTTTGATTTAATATTAAATTATTATTATTATTATTTCAGTTTATGACGATGTTAAAAACATCAAAGGCAAAAGATCTAAGAATTGTAAATAATACGATGTAAAATAATACATTATTATGTTTTATTTTGTTAAGTATATGAGCATTTACAATTGCATGAACATTTATAATTTCTTCCGCTGTGAACACCGTTAAATATAAAAGGCCTTGCAACGTTTCCGAAATATTCCGTAGGATTAATGAATCCATGATTTAAAGTTTCATATATTTTAAATCCAGGATTTACAATTGCAAATTCTCCAAATCCGTCATAATATGGAAAATAATCATCATAAAACATATGTCGGTCATAGTGAGGTCCAAATATATTGTAGTGTAACGATCCAAATTCTCCCAATCCATAATGATATGGATGATAGTTATTATAATAAGCAAATTCTTCCAAATAAGGACTCATCAGTCTGTAATTTAACATTCCAACATTTCCAAAACCTCCAAAACCATCATAATATGGAAAATAATCACCAAAATAACCAAGCACGCCATAGTAAGGTCTAAATAAGCTGTATTCTAATAACCCGAAACCATTTAAACTATGATAATATGGAAGGTGGTTATGATAAAATGGTAAATGACTACCATAATATTCAAATCCGCCTAAGTAAGGATTCATTATTACATAATTAAACATTTCGGGTTTTGCATAACCGTGATAATATGGAAAATAGTCATAATAAGCAAATTCGTCATAGTAAGGATCGAACATATTGTGTCCTAATGATCCAATCCCTTTAAATCCATGGTAATAAGGTAGATTGTTACCGATAAAAGCAAATCCACTGAAATGAGGTTCTACTATATCATCCATCATACCATATCCCACAATTTCGTGATACGGAAAATAATCATCATAGAAACCTATTCCGTCATAATAATGTCCAAATACGTTATGTTCTAATGGTTTAATAAAATCAAATTCATCATAATAATAAGGTTCATAGCTACCATGATAGCCAAATTGATGTAAATAAGGATTCGTCATTTCATAATAAAGTGGAAAATAGTCATTATAAAAAGCAAGTATATCATGATGAGGTGCCAGTAAATTAAATTTTAATAGTCCTATTCTACTAAATGCATGATAATACGGTAAATTAATGTCATAATAGCTTAAATCATCTAAATAAGGATGCATTAAGGCATAATGTGGCATTGCAGATCCAAAGAAGATGTTCAAATACGGAAAATAGTCACCATAATAACCATATAAATCATATCCCAAAGAACCCATCCTTTCAAATTGATGGTAATACGGTTGATGGATACCGAATATATTTAATACATTTGAATGATATCCCATTATTTCATCCAGTAACATATCATATTCTCCTATTCCATATAAATATGGAAAATACTTATTATAATCTAGCTCGTTATAAAAAGGTTCAAATATATTGTATTCAATAGGCATTTCAAATAGATCATAATACCGATTGACATCAACATGATATCTAAATTGGCCTGAACAAGGATTCATTATTTCATAATCTGGCAATGCAAATTCTTCAATTTCATGATAAATTGGTAAATAATCATAATAACCGAGTTCATCGAAGTGAGGTTCAAAAACATTGTATTCTAATCCTATTGTTCCAAACCCATTATTATAAGACAAATATTTACCGTGATGAACAAATTCATTTAAATGCGGTCCCATTATGTCATAATCAAGCATTCCATGATAAAATGGAAAATTATCACTATAATAGTCATATTCATCATGATATGGTTGATAGCTACCATAGTACTCCAATGCTCCTAGGTAAGGATTCAGTATTTCATATTCCAGTAATTCTGATCCTCCAAATTCCTGATTTAATGGGAAATAATAATCAAAATAACCAAAGCCGTTATAGTCAGGTTCAAATATATCGTGTGCTAATAATGGTCTCACTAATTCGCCATCCATCATTTCATATGATTCAAATCCATGGTAATATGGAAAACAGTTATAATAATCAATTATACCATAATGAGGTCCAAGTATATCATGGTAGTACGGAAGATAGCTGTTGTAATCACTAAATTCATCAAAATAAGGATTTATCATGCTGTAGTCTAATCCATCTAATTCTTCTATTTTTTCATGATATGGATAAAATTCATTATAGTAACTAAATTCATCGTAATCAGGTCCAAATTGGTCCATTTCTTCAAATCCAGGATAGTATGAGAAATGACTATCGTAAAAATCGAATTCGTTGAAATGAGGTTCCGCGATTTCATCATCGAATATTCCATATTCCATTTCGTGATGGTACGGGAAATAGTTATCATAAAGATCGTAAAGTTCGTCATGGTACAATTTAGATAAACCAGAATCCCATGATTCAAATCCATGTGCTTCATAAGGATACGGAAGATAGGTACTATAAAAATCGAATCCATTTTGTGTAGGATAAAATGTATCATATTTTATCATTTCGGGACCTTCAATCATTTCATAAAATGGGTGGTATTCGTTGTTCAATTTGTAATCATTTAATTCTGGCAATTCAGAATGTAAGATTTCGGATTCTAATTCAGGTTCTCTGAATTCAGAATAATGAAACTCAGAAGGAATATAACTGTTTTCATAAAACTGTTCGAATGGTCCTACATCCGAATTTAGAGTTTCAACATTGAAAGGATCGTATATTTCATTATAGATATTTCCAGAATACTTCTTCTTTAATTTACTTGTTTCTTTATTAATGGTTTCTAAATCTGGTTTTGTAGGTTCTTTTACTCCAGGTCCTACATTTTCGTATTTATCAGGCATTTTCGATGTAGAAAAGCTTTCAACTTCTGAAATCATGTGTGGTTTGTTTGTTTTTACATCGTTTGATTCAAAAATATGTTGATTTTTGTTACCATATTTTTCTGGCGTTTCTTTATAGATTTCTTTAATTCCTGATTGTAAGATTTCGTGCTTATTTGAATTTTGTGCGTCAATGTTTCCAAGTTTTGGTTTAAATCCATGTGATACACGACTGGGTTCTTTGGATTCTAATGTTTCATAATAATTATAAACACGTTTATCTTGATTTATTCCTGAAACGAGTGAATTATATTTGCTATTTATTTGTTGTGATGACATGATTCTTGCACCATTATTTTTGTATCCTTCTGGTGTATTGTCATATAGCTGACTTCCATGCATGTCCGGTTTAGATCCTTGTAATTCATACTTATTTAGAGCAAAATCATACGGTTTATGATCAGTTTCTTTTGAATAATGTACCTGCGATGCGATTTCATTTATTCCCGGTTTTATTTTGGTATTTCCATTTTGAAATTGATCTAAAACAAAACCAGGTTTTGTCGCTTCATATTTGTTTAAAATTATATGATTTTGTCCATTGGAAAAATGGCGATAATTTTGCTGTCCTTTCGACATTTTTGATATTACTTGTTCAGAATGTAAAATATTCGATTCTGGTTTTTTTGTAAATTTATGTTTTTCGGATATTATATTCTTTTTGCTGGGTAAAACTAAGTGATCCTCTTGTTGACCTGCTTCATTTCCAAGTTGTGTATACCAATATTCTTGTGTCATTGATCCTGTTTTTTGGGGTTCTGACATTCCATATTTGTGAAAAGATTGATGAGAATTTAAAACCTTTGATCCTGATGTCATACTACCATAAGTGTTATATATATTATTAATCTGATTAGATGAAAATAACTTTTGTTTTGTACTTTCAGGTTTTAAATATTCGTTTTGTATTATTGTCCCTTGATGTCCTGATCCATGTGACTGTTGAGAAATTGCAATATGCGATCCAGGATTTATATATTCATGTTTTTCAGATATAATATTTGTTTCTCCAGGCAAAGATGATTGTTGATATCCTTCCAAAAATTGTTGTCCTTTTATAGTTTCTGGTTTTTCATATTTATATTTTTGTGTTATTACCTTTTTAGGTCCTTGTCCAAACATTTCATATCCAGTGGCCTGTTGATGATATGAATTGTCTATTTTAGGCTTCATAAATTCATATTTTTTTGATAAAACATTATCACTATTGTCATAGAATTGATGTTTCTGAGATTTAGATTCTGTGAAAATATTTTGCGTTGATTTGTCATAATTATTATATATTCTATCTTTTTCATTTTTATTCACAGCATGACTTTGCTTTATTTCGGGTTGTATGTTAGCACTATCTACTCTGGTAATATTATTTTCTTTATGACTTTGTTCACTTGAGTTAAAAAATTTGTTTGTGCCCAGTTTTTGTTCTGGATCTGTTTTAAGTAATAGCTTATTACTATTTTCTTCTTCCTTTACATTTTGTGATTGCGTATCATCTATTCTTTGAATAAGTGATTCTGTTTTATTTTGATTTTCTTTTGTTTCATCCTGCGATTTCTGTTCTTGAATAGTTTTAGAAACTTCATCAAAATCTACAGCATTTGCATCATCTGTGTCTTCTGTATCTTTAGAATTATTCTTTATAGATTCATCTTTTTGCTCTTCCTCTGATGAAGTTAATATATTTTCTGCATTATTTTCATTTTGTTCTATCGTTTTTTCGTCTACTAATTTTTGTACGTCCACGTTCTTCACTTCATTTCCCGAATGCTCTACACTTCCAGATGTTTCTTTATTTTGATTTACAAATTTGTTCACATCAGTCTGACTATTTCCCTTTGAATAATTAAATGCTGATTCTTTTTCATAATCATTCGATAAAACACGTTGTTCGCCTTCTTGTTCAAATGTAGTATCAGATATTCCTTCAGGTATAATTCCAGGTATACCATTTTTTAATACATGTAATATATGTGGTTTATAATAACCAACTAAATTATTTATTCCATTAACTAACCAGGATTTTGACGATCCTAAACCTCTAAGAGATATATGACCTCCTGCATCTAGAGCAAAGTCATCATTCTTTTCTTCGACTGTTTTGTGATGCTCTAATGCTTCTGTGTGAACTCTACTCTGCAAAAAAAGTTAAAAAAATAATTAATGAAAAAAATATATATATGTAAATATAAGTGGTAATTATATTTTAAATACATACATAAAATATAAAACAGATGGTTGCAATTATGCGAAACGTAATTTTTCCCATATTCAGCTACTAATCTATAATAATTCAAACAAAATCGAATTATTTCTCATATTAACATCACTATTAAAATTTCACTGTTTAGAATAAGTGACTAATTGGTTAAGTTAACTGGTTAACTCGAGGAAAGAATAACATATTCATTGATGGTGATAAATATATGAAACCTTATTCAGAGGATTCATATAAATTTAATTTTTATTAGACTTTAAATTATAATGACACGTACTTATTAATATTTTATATTAACTTCTAACAGGTGAAATAATATTCGTTGCCTATATATGCATGTTAACAATCTTCGAACGTCAACTACAACATTTCTCATTTCATTTATCAGGAGACAACAAGTATAATTAACCTGTTGCTGAAAATTTGTGTGCTGCTATTGTTAATATACCATAAATCATTTAGATAGTATTAGAAAAGTATTATTCACATTTCCAGGTGTAATTACAATACAATATTATAAACAATTCAACTTTATGACCAGGAATTTCTACTTACACATATTTAATTATACTTATTATTAAAAGTTTTAAATGGTCTATCCTTATTAGATTTCTTTGATAAATCTCAAACGTTTATGAATTGATTTTAATCGAAATATATTTAATAACAGTATTTTAAATTCTTATTTTTCTAACTGACATACTTAATAATTGCTGCAAACACACATTGAACCCATATTATGATTTTAGCAAACTCAAAAATTGCTATGTTAAAATTATCCATAGTCAATCGGTATTATATTTATTCTATATAAGTTACTAAAAATTTAGCATTAATGTTTTTTAATCATTAACAAATAATATGTAGGGAATTAATAAATTGTTTAAGAACATATAACAAAGACTAAATGTGAATGAAAAACAATAGTAATACGTTACGTTATATTTTGACAAAAAACTTTATTTCGAAATGCTTTTATTTTATACTTTTAAACTCCAAAAATGTTTTAAAGGCATATAACGAAAAATGTTATTTCACAGTTATTAATAATGGTCTATTTAGTATGGTCTCTGGAATTCCAGAACTCGGGTAAATGACACAATTTAATGCAATGCACAATATGTTGTTAATTTGTTTTTGCTGTAATTTTATTCGTTGACTTTTATGGGCTTTTCGTAAGTGAATATTATAACTTGAACAATTTTTCGTGCATTGAAGGTATTTTTATTTTTTAACATAAAATTAATAATATGAAAAAAAAACAAATTTTATTTGAAATTTGTAGAATAAAACATTACCTGCAATATTTGCGTTAAGAGTGAACACTATAAATCCAATATTTTTAATCTTTTACTAAGACATTCGACTACTATTGATCAACACAATTGATTACGTCAAAATAAAAGTCGACGGATAAGTTGCTCATAAAGAATTTTGGATGTCATACTTCTACTTTATATTTATTCAAAATTAAATCATTCATTAAATTTGCATGCATTTTAAGTTAATTCTGCTTACTATTCGAAAAAAATGATTAATTGGAAAAACGTCAAGAGTACAATTTACATAATTATTGATTTTTTGCTTTATTAGCAAAAGGTGTTATTTATTATTAAATATTTATTGAATTTACTAATTATACAATTATTTGAGATAGTTATAGACAAATATACTTATAAGTGCACGCAAAGCAGAATTGATATAAAAATTTATGTTTGAAATTGAAATTTTACTGAAAGTTCAGTAGTACAGGGACAAATGCAAAATTCTGCGACAAATTACTGAACTTTTCAATGAAATATTATTGAATATTCGGGAAAAATTCATGAATATTCAATAATATTTCATTG
>JABFPJ010003508.1:0-15951 GCA_022817425.1 Gryon sp. ZL-2020 | reverse complement strand
AATGAGATAAAATGAGAATAAGATTAAATGCTAAAGTCGATAATATACAAACAAGGTAAAATGAAAGTGCGATAAAATACGTGTCGGAGATAATGGTAATAACGATAAAATAAAAGTTTGGTAACATAAAGTTGCACGAAAATGCGATTTAGATAATAAAATAGTTGTGATAAAAGGCTAGTGCGATAGAATAGTAGTAATATAAACTGGCATTCTGATAATATGGGTACTTCTATAAGGTAATATCATGATAAAATAACACTTCAACAAAATTCAAATAATATAAAATAAAAAATAGATAAAGTAGAAATGAGATAAAACGAAAATAGGATAAGAAATGATTTCTATAAAATACTAATACAGATAAAATGGAAATCTTATAAAATAAGAAAGTTATAATGTGCATTTGAGATATTATACGACTACTATAATTTGAGAGTTCGAGAAAATCTATAGGTTTATAATGTAATGAGATAACTTGTGAGCCACCCGTGAAATCGTCTCCATACTTAGTAATTCGCACACTTCATCAACTTGCAGATGATGAACAGCAAGAATTTCCACTCGCATAAAAAATTATAAAATCACACGTTTAGGTCGACGACCTGATGATCGGTACTTACTCAATTGATCATGCTTTAGGAACACAAAACGAAATAATTATTTTTCTCAAACACGGTCATTTTAATATTCGGCAATGGTCATCGAATGACTTTTGATTAATGACCGATTAGTCAGAGCATAATGTAAATTCCGGACTTTTACTAGAGAAAGATTGTGAATTAAAAACTTTAGAAATTATATGGAATCCAAAAAATGACAATCTTTTTTATTCAACCAAACCAATTAAAATTAAATTAAAATTAACAAAGCGTATGATTTGATTAGAAATTTCAAAAATATTTGATCAGTTGGGAATTCTCAGTCCAGTTATTTTATTTACACACAAATCTATGCAAGATATATGGCGTTGCAAAATTAAGTGGGATGAATCAGTGACAAATAAAATTTATACAATTTTTACCTTTGTTACCTATTATACACCCAGAAAAATGTATGTGTAAATTCAAAAAAAAAAATTTAAATTAAATAAATTCTATCATTTAAATAGGCTCCTATTAAACCTATATTTAATTTAAATAAAAATATTTCTTTGTCTTTTTTTATTTGTCTCAAATAAATAATTTATTAAAATTTAAAAAAATAGTTTATTAAATATAAATGATATTATTTATTTAATATAAAATATATTATTTATTAAAAACTAAATAAAAGTATTCAGTAAAAATAAAAAATAAATTTATTTATGATAAATATATATATATATATTAGTTTTAATTTAATGAATTATTGTTTTTAATTAAATATTCATTACTTTTTAATATATTATTTATTTTCATTAATAAAATGATTATATATATATATATATATATATAAATATCATAGTATTTAATATAAATAATTAATATATTTGTTAGAAATAAATGTTTTCTTACTATTATGTATTAATAAATACCTTAATTATTTTCAATAAAATTTATTTACTTACTTATATAAATACTTATTTATTTGTATTTAATTTATTTATACCTGCAATTGTATGTTACATGTTATTTTATGTCGAACATATCTGAAAAAAAATTGCAAAAAATTTTGTTTTTTAAAAAATGCTTTATTGCAATGAATTTTTACATTAATAAACTATTTCACAAATTATATGGCAATGTAACATATGATAAATTATTTATGCTTCTTACATGTAATGGCATAGAATTGAATAAAGTTGCATAGTTAATGCATATAAAATTGCAGTTATCACTGTTCAAAAAATTTATTATATACGAAAATCTATGTTCATCAAATAAAACCGAAACACTTTTTTTACAAACAAAAAAGATCTTTTCATTGTCCAAACATATATTTTGTACGGTAGCAAAAACAGGAAGTTCATTTTCAAATCCTATGTGTAAAGCACATCCTTTTTTATATAAACGTCCATTGTATTTAACCCACACGTAGCTTTTACAATTATTCAATTCTTGAAAATTACAAAAATTGTCTTTGATATCCCGAGGACCTTTTAAAAGAACGTTTTTAAAGTTATTATTCAACATAAGATTATATGCTAACAAAAACTGATTTTTTATAGCGATTGTGAGAGTAATGTTTTTTCGATTATGAGACAAGAATGCTACTATTTTTCCTTCTAAATGTTTGGCTTCAAATCTCATTGACCAAAAATTTCGCAATGGACCATAAGCCTCCATTATTCGTCCATAGTGGTAAAAAAAATGAAATTTCGGTTTCAAAATTTCGCGCTCATAAATGGGACATTGCTTACAAATATTGAGATATAATTCATGGTGCTCTTCAACTAAACCTATAAAAAAAATATGTGAACCCAATTGATAATAAGGTGCTAATATAAAACCCATGATTTGACACAAAATTGTGTATAATCTCCACGCATTTTCATTATCCGGAACTAAATCACCTATAATAATTCCAAAATTTCGGAAAAGGCACATCATTTCAGCAGCTTTGATTGCTAAACGTTTTTTAGAAAATAGCATATTACTTGTAATTTTGGGGGGTTTATTGCCTTTCTCAATATACCCGTAATCAAAATGTTGTATTCTATCATTTAATGTTTCAAGTGAAAAATACTTTTTGATATAAATTAAAAAATATATTAAAACGGATAAAACGTCATTTGCTACACCCTCTAGAAAAGCATGCATTACATCTGCACCTAAATTGTCAACAACATGGAAAGATGGGATTCGATTCCATACACTATCTCCTTTAATTCCAGTTTCTTGGGGATTTTCTAATGCAACATCTAATTCATAGTTTTCTTTGTTTCTTAAAAGAGTTTCATCTTCACTATGATTTTCGCATAATGCGTTTTTGTGAACCTTGCAAATTCTACAAAAGTAATTCGCAGAACAGTTAACAAATTCTAAAATGTCATAAACACCTGCATTATCACCGGTTATTAACATTAAAACAAAGTAAATTTGTTTAGTATCTCCATTTGATAATTTAATTGTTACTCCTTTCGTTTCCAAAAATATAAGTTCATCAATTAAAGCATTAAAAATAGAATTTCCAATTTCCACTTTATCAGTATAATGAATGAGATAAGCGAGAAAAATATTACAAAGCCTTGATTGAAACTCGATAGGAAAACAACGAAGACTAATATATGTTGCTCCGATTTTATCAACTTTGGTATGGCTTCCCAAAGGATTATTGCACTCGAATTCGTCATAAAATAATATGTATGGTATTACGAATTTGTCACCAAACTGTTCTTTTTTTTTCTCCCATGCAGGACTATGCGCGATATCGTCTATAATATTATTTTCTATACAGTCTGTTAAATTAAGGAAATTACTGGCCATATCAAACACTTTTTTATTTTCAAATAATTTAATGAAAACTTCACGAAGGGGAATCATCGTTGAGTGAACTGAAGTAGGTTGAATTTTTAAACTATTCCGCTCAGTTTTATTTAATGACTGACCTAAAAATATCTTTTCAGGCCAAATAAGAAATCCGTCATTTTGTAAAGATTTTTTTCTTAAAAATTCCGAAGAATGATTTTTAAATGGATCATTCAAAAAATCTAACACATTTTTAAACGCATGAGATGTTTCTTCAGTAGGTGAAACTATTTTTTCAAGCATTAAAGAAACTTCTAATAATATCTCTGAAGTATTATTTGTAATTGTTTGAATGCTTGTTCGCGATAATGACCGATTACTATACAATTTTTGAAAAAACGTCGAAACAATCTTTTCTCTAAACTTCTCAAAATCAAAATCGCTTTCTTCGATTGAAAGATTACTTGTATTTTGAATACATTCGACTTCTAAATCTGAATGCGAATCTTCATCAAATATTTCTAAAATTATTGATGTATCATAATTGAAATCTAAATTTTCAGGAATATTTGGATTTTCAGAATGATCAATATAGTTTTCTTCAACAATATCAACAAAATGTTCTTTCAAATAATGTCTTTTGAACGATTTAAATAATTGAAATTGCCTGATACATTTTGTAATACCACATTCAAAAACTGGCAAGTGTGAATGTCTCATTTTTATATGCACAAACAAATCTGAAGGTACATTATGAGTTGCTTTACAATGAAAACACATATGGACCATTGTGGTTTTGAAATCTTTAAATAGTGATAAATGCAATTTTATTTTATATATATTAAATAACAATTTTCATTAAAAAGAATTCGGATTAACAAATCTTCAAATCAAATTATATTTTTCTCGAAAATATTACACGTTTTCTTGATATTAAAGAAGAACTTATAATCTGTTAAATTCTTAATATTCGATTTAACGAATTACAACTTAAATATTAAACAAAAATTACGTTTGTGAATGAATTTGATAATAAAAAATTGTGTTTCTAATTTTGAAATAGGGATAACTATTTAAATTAATATTACTATTCCATCTATACGAAAAGTAACTTTTATTAAATCTAATAAATTTTTCGATGTACGTATTGCATAACTAATTCAATCTAAAATTATGTTTAAACTCTATAATATTGGAACAATCCATATATTTATGTTAACTTTAATTCAATGCTTTAGTCAATGCAAAGTCAGTCTTCAAAATCAGTCTAAATGATTGATGATCAATTAAAAAGTTACTTTATTTTTATTATAAAAAAAAAGTTTATTTATCCAAGTTTGTTATTACCAAGTTTATTTCAATCATTTGTTTCAATTATAATTAAATTTAATGTAATCATATATGTAATCTTTGAAATTGTTTTCTCCTTTAATATTTATTTTACTAAATGATAATAACGATTTATTTAAACTATAAAAGAACAACGTATCTAATTATTCCAATGTAAATACGTTTTGTAGTGTAATCCTTGTATATGTATTATCAAACTTTTGATACTCGATTAATTTTGTCACAAAATCGGTTTCATATAAATAATAACAACGTTATTTACTAATTATTACTTAAAAAAAAAATCTTAGACAGGTTGGTTAAACTTTGAGATGTCATTGAGCATGTTTATAACATTACTTGAAATGTTGTCGTTCTCGGTATAAATGTTATAAAAGAAGCGCTGTACGAAGGTCCACACGTTCATAGCTTCTGCTGGATACTCCAAGTTCAATACTTGAAAAGTTTTAAAACAGATGTCCACTGCCGCAAGGATACTGCCAACTTTGTAAGAAATGTTATTGAAAATAACATAATATGTTGCTTCCGGGTCATCATACGATCGGCCTTGAATGACGATCATGGGTTGCATTGTACAACCCCGTTCGTATAGGGTATCTCGACGAGAACGCAAGTGTGTCAAGATATCTGCCATCAGCTGAAACACAAATTTAAGAAATATTAATAAACATAAACAAATTAATGAACAAAAAGAACATAAAACAAGATAAAAACAAAAAAAACATTAAAAAAGATAAAAAACAAAAAAAAACAAAAAAAAACAAAAAAAAGATAAAAAACCAAAAAAAAAAACAAAAAAATTTATATTATGATTTAAAGTAAAGTCCTACTTCATGGCATATAATGAATGAATTTTGCGACTCAATTATTGACGGCTTCCAAGACTTTTTATTTTTGCGACGTATTACACTCTCCGGCAAGACGACTGGCAGTAATCGCAGGATCAAAGCATCGTTAAAATCTAGAAAAATATATAAATAATATTAAATTTCTAATTATAAAATAATATTAATTATTAATATTTTTTATTTTTTAAAACAAAATTATTTTTACCTTTTTTTATAGCGTCATTAATCTCGGCTTTAATTTTGTTATTACTTGTATTTCGCTGCATGTGAGATATAATTTTTTCTTTCGCAGTAGGCCAACCGACCAAAAACGCAGTCTCTTTCTGCTCGTACAGAACATTGAAGTCAATTTCTATCTGAAAGTATAATTAAAAAATAATTAATAAAAATAACTTTTATAAATGATTATAAATTACATAAAATATATTGATACTTACTAAAGTGTAACCAAGCGGATTTTTTAAACTTGGCCATTCTTCGGTAATGTCATTCAAGTCTTTAATTTCAGATCCTTGTAATGACTTCAGTCGGTGTGGTGACGTTTCCTTCCAAAATTCCGTAACCTTAGTCCAAGGTTCTGCATAGCTTCTTAACCATGCTTTTTTTTCATTATAAGCCTCATCTGACAAGCGAATTACTGGAACAGTAAAGACAATATTAAATATACACATTTTTATGCATATATTATATTATAATATTATATTACCAAAAATTTATTCTTACCAATGTTTCGCCCATTCTTTGTCTTTGGTATTTCAGCAGCAGTTTTCTTTTTGGTCGAAAGTTTTGATTTGCTTAAAACGTTCCTATATCTGTAAGGAAGTTTTCCTTTCGATATAACTTGAACTTTACCTGCGTTAACAGGTGGTATATAATAAGTTTCCTATAAAAAAGGTCAAAAAGTTTATTAAATATTAACAAAAATAAAAAGTAGTTTTCAAAAAAATTATTATAAAAATATAATTTAAATATTTTGATTTATACATTCAAAACCTACTTTTGGTTCGTTGGGAAATACTTCAACGATTAATTCAGCAGCGTGCTTAAACTCATCATTTTTGACAGTTTTTCTCGATGACATAAGTTTCGAAACTACTAATTTCGACAGCTGATCGCGTTGACTTTTATTTAAACAACCATTTTCCTCATATTTGTTTAAAAGTTCGCGTCCTTCATGCAGAGCTCCTAAAAGTTTCTTTAAATCCTAAATAAAAAACAATTTTTTAAAATTATTTCATCACAAAATCAACTTAATTAATTTATATGAAAATTGGATAAAAATACCTCTTTACTTTGAAAATTATCATCGCGTTCAAATGTAACGGCTACATTTTCGTCGGTCTTTCGCTCAGTGACAACGTCACGTTGATTTGGATTGTCATCGGCCTTTCCGTCTGTGGCAGCGTCACTTTGATCGATATTAATTTTGCCACCTGCTTTTGATGCAGTCGTAAGTTTTTGTTTTTTTCGTTGATTTATCGAATCCTGTTGATCGCTCGACTTTTCGGGACTAGAGTCAATTGGAGATGAGATTCTCTTTCGCTTTCGTAGATTTTCTTGTAATGGTTCGTCGGATTCGCCAGATGAATCTTCTTGAAGAAGTCGACGAGGTGGTTTTAGTGGAGTAGACTTAACACAAGACTGCCATCCAGAACACTTGAATACAAACAAAAATAAAATTAATAAAAATTGAATTAAAAGTAACATAAATAATGTTATTTGAAGACAAATTTATTCACTGAAAGTTCAAGAATAGATGTAAGAAATATAAATAAAACAATGTAAGTAACAAAATTTCACATGAAATTTATTGTGATTTTTTAGATTTTAAATCTTTTTTACAAAATTCATATTTATTTTTTTCAAATTAGTAAAATTATATTTTAAGAATTTAATAAAATAAGAAAAAAATGTTTTAATAACTCACAGACGGAAGATCCAAATTTATTAAATTCGAATTGTTTTCTTTGTGCAAAAATTGAAGTTGTGATAAAGAATCATTAAAAACAATTTGGTCGCCAATAGGTGGAATTAATATTTTAGTCATTTCCGGTGTTAAAGAGAACAAAACAGTTTTGTTGATTTTGTTGACTGAAAAATATATAAAAATTCATAAATAAGTAACAGTTTTATTTCAAAACAAGCACCATTCGAATTCTAATCATTATATTTTCTTTACCACCTTATTTGTCTGGGGCCACAAACTTTACAAAAGAAATATATACTTTCTTATCTTATATTTACTTATATTATCGCAAAGAAATCAATGAAAATACTAAGGTATAATAAGTCAATACAAGTAATATAGTTAAAATAAGTAAATATTTCATTGAACTAACTAAATTTTAATTACCTTTAATAAAATCTTTAATTAAAAGAATTATTAATATAATTGGTTTCAAATAAATAATTTAATTACTGCAAATACAATTTAATTATAACAAATTAAAATTTCTTAGAGTAATATTTATAAAAAACATTTACTTTATTCATTAAAATAGAAATAATTTAAAACTAATTTTAAAATTATTAATAATTAAATTAATTAATTAATATTAAAATAAAAAGTAAATAATTAAATAAATAAATAAAATTAAAAATAATTTTGATAAATTATATAATGAAAAAAAATAAAAAGTCTTTATATTGTATCTACAAATTAAAAAATAAAAATGTCAACAATTGTACAAATATAACTTATAACCTTTTAATAACAAATTTATCTCGTAATTTATAAGTTCGTTTATAATGACCATATATGTCAAAGGATATTTACTTTCAAAATTCGATGTATATTCTTCTAATCCATTTAGCTTCAAAAATTGTTTTGTAAAGTCATCCATTTCGCCAAACCCATTCACCGCATACAACTATCAACAACAATTACACTTGCGACAATCGCACTTGTGACAAGTTTTCACTCACGAAAGATGAACAAATAAAATAACGTATCTTTAATATATTATTTTTGTTAACAAAACACTTTTCGACGCAAAAACTAAATACGATAAATAATGAACGCAAATTAGGCGACTTACGACTAGAGAAAACAATGACCAATGCGCGACCACCTTACTAAGTCTCTAGATCCCCTTCTGCGCATACTCAGTTCTATCGATACATAACCGATATTTGGTACAAATAAAGTATTTATTTGAAATAAATATACAGTTAGTTGACTGTGAAATAACAAAAATACGCATCAAAACTAATGCGTGAATCTAATTAAATCACTCATTGTGCAGTATTATGACATTCGATTTATAATCGATAGTTACCCTAAATAATGTGTACTCATTTATTGAACAAACGTAACAAACATCATATCTAAGGATGTACACAAATTGGATGCAAGAGTCCACGTGTATCGTTTCATGTATCGTTCACTGTGTTTCTATTTGTAATTGTAAAAAATGTGTAGTTTTAAAAAAATAATGTATTAATTTTACTTAATTTATTTAAATAAAATTAGTTTTACTTAAATTATGTATTTATTAAAATATATACATAAATTATTTAAATCAAATATACTTAATAAATAAATAACTTGTATTTTTAAATAAATATCGAATTTTTCTGTTAAATAATTTTATTTATTTAAAACTAATATGTTATTATTAGAATGTACGTTTAAATTATTCAAAACAAATAAACGTATTTAAAGAAATAAATTTATTTGTTTTGAATAAATATAAAATATTGGAAATTAATAATGTCTCAATTAATTTAAATAAATTACACATTAATTCAAACATATTTTTTTTAAAGAAAATTTTTTATTTAAATTAACTAACTCATTTTCCTGGGTGTATGTATCTGTTATTTGAAAGATATCTTTTCTCGCGGGATCACAAGATGATGGAAATACATGGGTTTTGTGATGCTAGTAAGACTGGATTTATGCAAGTAAGATTAAGATTGGATATGGTGCATGTATATATACTTGGTTCTGGATTATGGATGGACGTAATCAAGTCCATAGAATAATAAACAGGTGCCTCCCGTGTTTTAGCTATCGAGCAAAAATCGTAGAATACAAAATTAGTAATCTACAAAGCATAAGAATTAAGAATGCACGAGCTTTTGCTAATATCGGAATTGATTATTGCGGACCATTTTTCATAAAAGAAAAGAAATTTCGAATCAACTTAGCTTGTCGTTGTTGTACAATTTTATTTTATGTTAATATTATGATAATATCGCCAGGATTATGGGACTTTAATAAATTAATCGTTTTTTTTTAAATTATCTAAGTCTTTTTGTGAATTTATACCTTTATTTTCATATTTTTTTAAGTATAAAATTTCTGAAATTTTTCTTTTTTTCTTCTATTGTTACTCTATCTAATATTTTGTAATTATTGAAATCTATTGTATGATTTGGATTATTTTTAATATGTTCTGAAATGACAGTATCATGTTCTATTGCAATACTATGTTTATGTTCTTTTATTCTAGTTATAACTTGGCGTTTAGTTTCTCCTATATATGATTTAATTGCAATCCAATTGCAATCCAATTGTTATACAACGCCGGTATTTTCATCTTTGTTTAATTTATCTTTTCCGTGTTTTATGACATTTTTCAGTGTGAATTAAGCAAAAAATGTCATCTACAAAAAGAAATTTCGTAACAGAACGCGAAAGTTAAAGTTTACGTATGTGTGTTTATATGCATGGTCGTAAAGGCAGTGCATTAGGAAATAGTAAGCGATCTTACTACAGAAGGGTTTTTGGGCGCTTTACGCTGATTCATCTCTAGGCACGGCCCTCCATCTCATATATATTTGGGACTAATTTTGTGGGCGCAAATAATCAGTTATCTGAATTGTATGAGTTATTAAACTCAGAAACTCATACGGAAAAGTTGAATCAGTTTCTACGGCAAAAGGTTTGAAATGGCATTTCATAACACCGATATCACCACATGTCGGTGGTTTATTGGAATTCACGGTAAAAATATTCAAGCATCACTTGAAACGAGTGGTAGGTGAACATTTGTTTACATATGAGGAATTCAGTACCTTCACAACTGAAGTCGAAGGAATTATAAATTCTAGCCCACTAACCCTATATCAAATGACTCAAACTACCTATTGGTATTAACGCCTGATCATTATTTAATCGGTTTATCTTTTGTTGTATTGCCTGAGCGAGATTTTTCAGCTGTACTTGATAATCAATTGGTTGCATGGGAACATGTGACCAAAATGAGGCAACATTTTTGGCAATGGTGGAGTCAAGAATATTTAAATGAACTTAATAAAATAAGCTAAATAAGCTTATGGGAAGCTAATGTAAAGCTTATGGGGAGCTTATGGGAAGTTAATGGCACGATGATGGAATCTAATGAGCTTATACAAAATATATTGACAGTTTTTGGAATTCATATGAGATCGGGATATTAATGAATGATAAATACATCATTATTTTATAATTTAATTAAGAAATAAACTCATGTAAAACATAAAAATTCAGATAAACTTGAAAGTAAAGGCCAAGTACAAAAAAGTCTAAAAAATAAAAAACAATGACGTCTAAAACATATTCAACTTTCTAAATTCGAATATTGATTCTAAAGTAAGATCTTATTGTAATTCAAACCATATTTAAACAAAGTCTGAAAACAGTCAATCAATTTGGGAAGTGAATCTTGAAAACCAAACTCCAAAATAAGAAACTAAAACATAACAAAAATAAGTAATTCAAAAAATATCTAAAACAACAACATAATATAAACAAAATACAAAAATAAGATTTTGTTAATTTGTTTAATTTTGTCAATCTTGTTGATCTTGCTTATTTGTTATTCTTGTTATTCAGTTATATATATTTCTTAGTTTCATTAGTTCCGATAATTTCGTTAGTTCTGATGAAGGAACCATATATATATGAAGTTGGTATTAACTTCTACAACATATATACATTTACATATAAACGCTTATGGTTCGCGCGTAAGAATGAAAAACTTAAGAAGTTTTTCATTCTTAATCGGAACTAACGAAACTAATGAAACTAAGAAGTATGTATAACTTTATAACTAGCAAGATTAACAAGATTAACAACATTAACGAAACTAACAAAATCTTATTTTTGCAAGTTGTTCATATTATGTTGTTGTTGTAGATATTTTTTTGATTACTTATTTTTGGTAGCTTTTAGTTTCATAATTTCATAAGTTTAGTTTTCTAGATTCTCTTCCCAAATTGAAGATTTTCCAAGTAAAATTTGAGAATGTACTTGATCATATTCATTGATATCAGTACCTTATATTAAGAAAAATTTTAGTGATTAGTTATATTATTACGTTTTTTATTTCTTTCAAATTTTAAAGTTTGTTTTCCGATTTTGTTTAAATAAGGTTAGTGTTTGAGAACGCGCTTCAGATTCTCAGGGTTGAGAACCACGGGCTGAAATAAAATAAAATTTTGAGATTTCATACATCACGAAATTAAAAGCGCTTTATTTTATTCCAAAACTTTGATTATTTCGTCCTTAAAGCAACGCATTCATCAATGTATATTTAGATCCATTAACTAAAACTTACGCACGTGATAACACGCACACGCCCTACTCCATGCTCACGCTGGAAAGCTAGAGTACGTGCGAGCCAAAAACTCACTTATTAAATTAGATGCATTTAGATGGCCGAGCGGTCAAGTCACAATAGTGAGTATTATACCCATCCGAAATCGCCTTATCCCTTTTTTCTGATTGCCGTTATGCAGAGTCGAGCTTATCGAGATCGGACGTGGCACATACTCAATATACTTACACTCAATTTTCATGCATACATATTAATTTGGATAAATTATGTTATGTTATAACCGCTTGCTAAAATCGCCGCTTAAATATTGCTAAGTTCGCCTAATGTGGCTGCTAAATCCACCGCTTTAATGTTGTTATGATCGCCTAATCAGGCTGCAAAATTCACCGCTTAAATGTTGCTAAGTTCTGCCAATTACGGCTGCTAAATTCACCTCTAATTTGTTTACCCGCTACATATAGACACCGCTACTATTATTGTGAATAATATTGCTTATTTCTTTTGCGCTTTTGTTCTATTGCTTGCATGCTATTATTATTATTTACAATGTTTGCTACACTTTTGTTTATTGCTTGCGTGCTATTGTTTTTTGCTATACTTGCCATCTTTTGTTTTATTGTTCGCTTACTATACGACGTTATATTTACACTCATCGCTTTGTTGCTTACGGTCTACTTTGTCCTCGAACGCAAATTAAATACTTTTCTTTCTATTGCTTGCATCGTATTGTTTACAGCCGCTATTTTGCACGGTTCTAATGAGCTTTTCGAGGGATTTTGCAAAGTACCTTTCTTTTGCTTAATATTCAGTAAACGTTGTTTACTACATTTACATATTGCTGTTTTTCATTTCCTTTCCCTATTTACTTTACAGGTCTTGGAACACGAAAATAAAATTTAATGAACTACAAGGCTGGATTCAAACCAGCGGCTTAAAACAAAAATAATATTGTTTGGAATAACAGTTCAAAATTTTCTTGCATTTAACCAAGCTCATACTGAAATATTGGCATTAACAAAATCCCTCTCAAGGGAAAACATCGAATACTTCCGTCGGGAAGTTTATGAGAGTCTGGAACGTTTGTACGAAGATTGTGAGATCTATCTCACAGATCATATCGATCAATTACAAACCGCCAAATATATGGTCACTGCCAATAATTCAACAGCCACTTCAGCGAGTCTAGTTGATAACAAATATGACAAAGTCAAACTCCAGAGACTTGACGTCCCAAAGTTCTCTGACGATTACACAAAATGGATCGGCTTTCGTGATGCTTTCATTAGCTCGATTCATGATAACACGAATCTAACGGGGGTGCAAAAGTTTCAATATGCTTCGCCTTGGAGTGCTATCTGTACTCCAAGGCGAAGCATTAGCGGAAGTCGAACCACTGACTCTTAGTGACGAAAACTACCCCATTGCTTGGGACAAACTCATTTCTCATTATGAGAACAAGTTCATGATTGTAACCTCGTTGTTAAACAGGTTTTATGCAATCAAACCAGTGCATTTCGACCAAGTCACTGAGATGAAAACAATGCGTAACGAAAAATATCTGATTTTAGAGTCACTGAGAAATCACGATGTTATTGTCGATCATTGGGATTCAATAATTATTCATCCGATGGTCCAGCAGTTTGACCAGAAATTGAAAGTAAAATGGCAAGACTTAATGTCTAACGCTAAGTCTTATGCTGAACTTTGCAGGTTTTACAACTTCCTCGACTCAAAGATAAGATCCTTAGAGGCACTGTCCTTAGACACGCCCAAGGAAAAAATTGTGGTGCAAAAGCTAAAACTAACCACCCACATTGCCTCAACGGCTAATTCAAATCAAGTTCCAAGTAGTCGTAATTATTGTAGCCAGAATCACGTTATTTATTCGTGTCCACAATTTCTGGGCATAACTGTGGCAGTGCGCCATCAAATTGCTCGAGATTTGAAACTATGCTGGAATTGTCTGAGTAAAGGACATGGTGTACTGAGTTGTCGCAGTACTCGACGCTGTCGCTTATGTAACCAACCACATCATTCGATGCTCCATTTGGAAAACCAAGCACATGTTCCCACCACTGAGCCTCAATCCGATACACAATGTACTAAGCCCTCCGATCAACCCTTACTAAACTCCCATCTAAGCTCAACCGAAAGGAAGATGGTGTTATTGGCAACGGCTGAAGTCAAAATCATGTCACCAAACGGTCAGGTATTGTGCTGTAGAACATTAGTTGATCAAGGGTCGCAGGCATCGTTCATCAGCGAAACGGTCGCACAGTTCTTGCATCTCAAACGAGATAATGTTGATGTGGCCGTATGAATTACTATGCTATTTGTAATGTGCGTTTACATACATGTTTGTTGAATTTAATTAATGCTACGTCACACAATTTGTTGAAGGCTAATACGCCTTAATTTACATACTTTGCTTCGGAGGCTAATACGCCTCAACTTACATACTTCGCTTAGGGGACTGATACGCCTCAACTTTGTACTTTACTTAATTGCTTTACTATGCGTGTTAATTTTAGCAAGATTCGCTTCAAAATTGACACCACGTTTTTGTACTACACTTTACACTTTGCTTTGCTACTTTATAACGTTCATTGTCACTGCGTTATTTCAACTACGAAATATTTTCTTTGTTAATTTGTTTTCAACGCTTACATCAATACTTTGCTACGATACTTTACACCGCGTTGCGTAGTTCATTTTGCCCACAAACATAAATAAAATACTTTGCTTTATTTTTCAATTTTACGCTTACTTTTCTTTACATTCAATTTTGCTATTTACTTATTATTACTAGATTTGCAATATTCTTACGAGCTTCTCTAGGGATCTTGCAAATCATCTTTTCTTTTGCTTGTTTCAATAAATTTCATATTCTTTAGTATTTACCGTTTTTTCATTTACTTGCTTTGCCTTAAATCGTTTACCTTACAACTTTTGGAACACGAGAAAGATTTAATAAAACATCTATGAGGCTGAAATCGAACCAGCGGCCAAACAAAAATAATATTGTTTGGAAATATAGTTTACAAGAGTTTACAGAAAGTTGAATATGTTTTTGACATCATTGTTTTTTTTTACTCTCTAAATTTGAATCAGTGAATAGTCACTGAAAAATTCAGTGCAAAGTCGTCGACTGCAATTTAGTGAATAGTCACTATTTTTTTCAGTGAATTAATTTTTCACTGATTTCTTCAGTGAATATAATTTTCACTGATTTTGTCAGTGAAAATTTTTTTACTGATTTCATCAGTAAACATAATTTTTCTAATTTTATTAATACGAAATACAAATTCAAGTATAATTATTTGAATATTAGAAGTGAAAATAAGTAATGCGTTTTTAAATTTAAATGTTGTACTTTTATTAGTTATAGAAGCTATACACACATAATAAATAATATGAAGACGAAAAATATATTTAAAGAAACAAGTAATTACATACATAAATTATACATATTATACACATTATTGCACATATAATAGATATTAATAAACCATTTCACTCTGTATTATGCACTTTTATCATACTTTATAAACTGTTGACACTACACGAAACATGATGAAACACCCCTAGTAAAAATTGCAATTGGGTTTTGATGTGGCCATGATCAGGAAACCACAGTACCTAATCTGGCCATAATTAGATTTTTAAATTAGGATATTATATGTGTGTAACGTTAGGGATTGATATGGTCCTGATCAAGTAATCTGATGAAATAGAAGTGCCACATCAGGGCCTGATGAGGGTCTGATTCGGATTCCACAACAGATGAAAAAAATTTGTTTTAATGAAGATTTGAACCAA
>JABFPJ010003507.1:0-15963 GCA_022817425.1 Gryon sp. ZL-2020 | reverse complement strand
CATTATAAAACAGGGCTAGCCACTCGTAAACACTATGTGGCCCTCCTTATTCTCTTGATATGGCAGCCCATGTCGGGTATACCTTATATTAACCTTGCAAGGCCCCCAGTTGTAATTTATCGGGCAGACCGTTTTGGGGATGCCTTTCGTATACCTTGCGTGGCCCCTACGTGGTGATGCCGTCAAATTTTAGCAATAATCACAAGGGCTTGCCATGGAAAAAACACGATGAGGGCCATATGTTTATTTTTACATGGCAGCCCATTAAAATAATTGCCTTTAATTAGCCATTACAGGCCCCAGCAAGGTTTTCTTGCTTGGGATTTTAACTTGAAAATTATAAATCACAGAAAGAAAAGGTAAATAGGTGTCTTAATACCAAAAAAAGATCTTTTTTAACAAAAATATTAGACATTTTGTCATCCCATTTTTCCTTATTTTTTTGTTATAAACAATATCAAAAGCAATATTTAAGGATGATAGTCAATCGATTTGCTTTAAATTTTTCTGAGATCATTTGTAGAAAGTGTTGAACAAGTGGTTACAATTTTATGGTGGGCCGTTACTTATTTTGGAAGTTATAAGCTATTTACAAACTGATATAAACGCAATATATGGCGTTGTTAGCTATTTCTCTTTATATTGAATTTATATTAATTTAAAATAATTTATAACTCTGAAAATAAATTGCGGCCCTTTATACAATTTTAACTACTTATTCTACACTTCCCAAAGATGATTTCAACAAATTTTGAACCAAATCATTTGAGATTATCATACTTTAATATTGTTTTTGATATTGTTTATAACAAAAAACTAAGGAAAAATGGAATGAAAAAATGTCTTATATTTGTGTTTAAAAAGTTCTTTTTTTTGCATAATAATTTTGCTATTTAACTTTTTTTTTTGTGCGATTTATATTTTTCGAGTTATATTTTTTTTAAATATTCACATTTTTAATGTTGCCTTTTTCATAATCGATTTACATAGATAATAATGGAATTAAACAATTAACGAAAATATCATAATTATTATTTTCAATAGTACTTTTATATACTACAATTTCAGCATTTTTGAGAAACATCACTTTTTATTTCGGGTTGTCTTGACGTCAAATGCCCCATATATATTTTTATATGGCTTTATATATATTTATATATGACTGTAACACATTTTTTACTTTCTTTAATATTTTTATAAAGCTTCATTGTTGCAGATAATCCCGTTATTGTAGAATGAATATGAATAATGAAATATATTATTCATTTTATTATTTGTTACTGAAAAACATAAACTTGAAAAAGATGATATCAGTAATTAATTTTATTGTATGACATTTAACTTTTTTTAATATTAAAAAAGCAGTGGATCGTGTCGTTGAACTTCATCAAAGACAATTTTTTTTCTAAATATTTGATCTTATTTGTTGTTCTGGAGAATCACAATTTCGAAGAATAATAAATGATAAAAAAAAGGGACAAATAAAGTAGGAAATAAAGAAAATGGAGAGGACAAGAAAGGAAAATAAAGAAAAAAAGTGGCGATGAAAATTTGGTGCGATAATGAATTGGATGCAAAAACTCTGTCATCTCGACCTCTCACCTCGATTTTGGTCGCATCTAAAAATAAGAACCCGCTACGCCCTCTAGCATTATAAGCATCCTCGAAGCATTTGCCGTAATATCCGTCTCGCAAGACCTCGTATCGTAACTATCGAATTGAAATTGAGAATTCTCACATTACTAATCCAAAAATAGACACGCATCAATCGTTTTGTAATAATTCCCATTTTTCTTCTCCTCATTAATTTATCCAATTTATCGCTCTTCTTTTTTGGCGAAATAAATGTCCATGTCATTTTGCAGATTTATTTCTTTGCATTTTTTCACGATTATTAAATTTGTATTTTTGAAAATCATCTCTTGACATCATCAATTTCAAGACCTTTTAATTGTGTCAACAATTTTAATCTCATAACGAGGAGAAATAAATCAATTGCTTGTTAATCTATATTTTGATATTTCTATTATTTTTATTTATGTCTATACTTTTTGTTAAAAATATATATTTTGGTTGAAATTTGTTAGTCTGCTAAGTATGTTTTTTGAGCGTGATGAAATTTTTGACAATGTCATATTGTTTGTTTTGCAGAAATTTTAGCGAGTGACGTAAGTGGATCGGCGAATACCAGCTCACCTGGCAACAAAAGACGTGGATTCAGCGGGTGAGTTTCGAAAACGACTTGACAAAAAAATTTATTTTTGTCTCTCGCGCATGCTCATTTTTTGCTCTACGTAATGAAACGTGATAAAGTAATCACGTGTCGGTGACTTTGCACCAGTTGCCAATTCGCATCATTGCGCATTTAACGATTTTCATAATTTGAGCGAAAAAATAAAATGTCTCATAATCGTGAGATAGGAATTATTATTCCAATGAAAAATAAAATAGTTTGAATAATCCATGCCGTAATCAAAAACTAAAACATCTCAGGTTTTACTTAAAAAAAAAGGATTTTTACATTTTCATTAATAATTATGATGTCACAAGATTTCTTTGAAAAGTAGGATATCTCAAATTTTATTTAAAATTAGATGATTTATTAGCATTTTTTAAAGGCTATTATTTGAATAAACAACTTTATTATATCTATATTATTAATATTATTATAAAATTAATATAAACATTAAATGTAGAATTAAAAATTTCACTGAATAATAAACAAATATTAGTGTCTCAATGTAAGTGTTTATTTAAAAAAAATATTGTAGCTTTGAACATTAAGAAAATAGACAGTCGCATATCAAGTTCATACATTATATTATTATATCAATTACATTGTACAAATTATAAAAATAATTGAAATATTAATTTCTTATCAATCATGTATCTTGCTCTTGTTATAAATTTTAATTAATTGTTTATTAAGAATTGCATTAAAATTGTAAACACTTTTTTTAATATAAACTGAAATATCTTAATTTCAAGGTAAGTTGTGAAATATTTTAGTTTTCAAATAAAAGTAGAGTATTTCAATTTTTCTAGTTAAATTAGAAATATTATAATTTTTAATAAAATTTTGAGATGTTTTAATTATATTATTTAAAGCGATTAAATATAATAATATGAATAATATAAAGTTTAATTAAACTGCATATATGAATTGTGTTTGATTTTACAGGAAAAAATGGTTACCACCGCCACTGCGAAACCTGAAAGTGAAAGCGGACAAGACAACGCCACCACCTCCACCACCGCCACCACCACCCCCACCGGCATTACTCCAAAAGACGAGCTCGGATAAGCGCTTCAAACTGCCGAACAGCGAGAAATCCGCTGCCAAACCATCCACAGAAGGCGATGAAGAGGCGACACAACGGGTTCAGGAATATGACCAAGAAGTACCTGCGTTTGTCGAGCAAAACGGCGGAGAAGATGCCGAGGACGAGCTTGAACTGCCACCACCGATGAAGCCAATCACCGAACCAATCCTCGTTGCAGCCACCGGAAACGGCCCTCCGGGTTCTACCTCGACTGAAGAGCTGCCCGGAAAACGGGGAGCTACACTGGTTATTATTTTTATAATATTTTATTTCAAAAAAATCAAAAATTTAAAGCCGCTATTATGAAATGAAATTAATTAAAGGAGTACAAATACTTAAATAATGTTTGTTAAATGCAACTTTTTAAATATTTACAATTAATTATTTAAAGTTTAAAATAGTCAAGAGTAAATATTAAAAATATTCATTTAAAAGGCAAAATCTAAGATAAAGAAACTTGTATAATTTTAATGTAAAAAAGAAGTAAATACATTTAACATTATTTTTTATTAAAAGAGATTCAAAAGTCAGACGAATCATTCAACGAAATTATGTTTACAAAGATATGGCTTGTCTTTATATTAACTTAAAAAAATATTTCAAAAGAAAAATTTTGAAGACATTTATATGAAAATAAAATTAAGAATGTTAAATATTTAACTACCGTTTTGTAAATAATTAAAGAGGTTTCTTTAAGTAAATGAAAAGATTTCAAGGTACATTATTTATGTATTATAATATAAATATTCGATCGCATCCTTTCAGAATATAAAGTGAAAAGTTCATGTTTTTATTAAATATATTCATGAGATTTATTTAATAATGAATAATGATATATTTCTTCAACGTAAAAATATTAAATAATTTATATGATTTTTAATATACAATGATGATAATTAATTAAAGCTTTAATGAAATAAAATTTAAATAGTAAAAATTGCTTTTCTACCGTATAAATATTATTATATTTTAAGAAAGTTCTTTCTAAATATTATACACACAAAATACATTCTTCTGATAAAAAAGATCACATTAACTGGAAGAAATAATATCTATTATAAATAATTTTAAGAAACATCTTAAATTATTATTAAAATGATATGTTATCATATAAGTGAATGACTCAATTAAAATTGATGTATCCATTTTTATGTTCACAATGAAAACTTTTAAGAGAACTTAGAGTACAATTTAATAAATCATTCCTATAACAACTATTTGAAAATCATTTTTGAAACTTAAAAGACACTTTTTATTATAGTTAAAATTAAAATGTTTGATCTAAAAAGTTTCAATTAACGATTAAAGATTTTTTAATTTCAGAAAACTTCAACAGTAAAAATAGAAAATGATCGTTTAATAATGTCGCGTTTTATCAATCTTATCAAAGTCGGTGTTAATCTTGTTCAAAAATTCATATTAATATTCAAATGAGATTCAATGATAATATATCTTTATTTGAAGTTATTCTTTTAAACTTGTACTATGCAATTGCCTTATATAAAAAAATGTTTTTTTCGTTTACTAATTAAATATTGTTGCTGTTATTTTAACGACAGGAAAAATGTTAGTATTCAGTAACTCATTTATTCGTTTTACATTCTAAAATATTCAGTAAACAAAATACTATTTAATGCAAATTATAAAATGCGCGTAATTATAAATTGGAATATTATACAAAGTGATTGCGAATACTCTTTTAAATGATATATATTCATTCATATTTTTTGTCTTTTACAGACTACCGAGCGAGCGATTAAAAACATAGATGGAGTTACTAGCGCGGATCTTGCCGAAATCGAACAAATCGTCAAAGAAAAAATGGTAATTTAAGTATAACAAAAATATTTGATGATTTTAATAATTATTTATCATTAATCTAATTATTTAAATTGTACTTAATAATTAAACTTTATTTAAATAACAATTTAAAATACAGTTTTTTAACTAATAAACATTCTATCAATAATTAAATAAAAAAATATTTGATTATCCTTCAGTGTCAAATAAAGTTACTTCAAATTATTTTTAATTTTATATTATAATAATATTTAATTAATTTAATTTAGACTTTCATTTAAATTTAAAATTGTTTTTCAAAGGAACAACATACAGAAAATCGTGAAAGACAGAGTTCACAATTAAGTGGAACATCACCTGACGGTGATTATGGAGGTGCAAGTAGTACTGCGGAAAGTACCGAAGATCCCGAGACTGCGGCGTTACGAAAGCGTCAATATGTAATTCAAGAATTAGTTGACACTGAACGCGATTATGTCAATGATTTGCGCCAAATTGTCGAAGGATACATTGCGTTAATGCGTGATCCAGAATGTGACATTCCACTTCCGGAAGACTTACGTGGTGGCAAAGATAAAATGGTGTTTGGCAATATAGAATATATTTATGAATGGCACAGAGAGTACGTTCTTTGTTTAAACATACACATATAATTCATTTTATTTGTAATATTTAATTTATATTTATTATTTTTTATTTCAGTTCTTTCTTCGAATCTCTGAAATCTTGTTTAGAAAAACCTGAGGATCTTGGTTCATTATTTAAACGGTGTGAGAGAAAATTACACATGTATGTGATTTACTGTCAAAATAAACCAGTTTCTGAGTATATTGTTTCTGAACATATAGATACATATTTTGAGGTACGGATTATATTGTATATTTAATAATTATAACAATTATATTTGCATATATAAGTATTGAACAAACAATGTATAAGAAATAATATTATTATTTCACTTCATAGGAACTGAGACAAAAATTGGGACATAGACTGCAATTATGTGATTTGTTGATTAAACCAGTGCAAAGAATAACAAAGTATCAGTTACTAGTAAGCGAGGCGTTACGTCTTACGGAGAAGACGCGACGTATTTCTGAAATTGAGTCTCTGCGCGATGCAGCACACGTTATGCGAATCATTCCAAAAGCAGCAAATGACATGATGGATGTAGGAAGATTACAAGGATTTGATGTATGTTCATCATCGAAATTGTTGTTTACGTTATTCATACTTTTTATACTTAAATGATTAATATCCATTATTTATAGCTCATGTTTTTGCATTTTTAATTCATTTACATGTTGGTTAAAAACATAATACATTATGTATTAATTGCACTTTTAAATTATAATTCAAAAAACAAGAAAATATAAAGATGATTAAATGTTTGTTTGTAGGGTAAAATAACTGCACAGGGTAAGCTACTTTTACACGGTATGCTGTTGGTGACGGAACTGTCGTCGATGCCGTCTCGCGGTAGAGACTGGCAGGTGTTTCTTTTTGAGCAAAACATAATTTTTAGTGAGGCCGTTGGCAAAAAAACGCAATTTACTAATCCTGCCTATATCTACAAAGCTCAAATTCAGGTATAAAATATTCATCAATTATAGCAATTATATGCATATATTAATCAAATAATTAGTAAATCATACAAAATTAAAAAGCAATCATTAATTATTTATTTGACAAATAAAAATAACTAAATGAAATATCTAAAGGTAAACAAAATGAGCCTGGAAGATTGTCCGGATGACCCGGAGCGTTTTGTGATCCGTTCGACTGATCCGCGTAAGCCTGGACTTGGTTTTGCATGCAGTGTTCCCGATGATCCGGATGGCACGCGTCGTCAAGAGTGGGTCGATACGATAACTTCGATCCTTGAAAAGCAACGCGACTTTCTCAAAGCTATACAGTCGCCCATCGCGTATCAAAAGGAGCTCACCAAGGACCCACTGTAAGCGTTCTCTAACTCTCTTTCTAACTGTCTCTCTATCTCTTTATCTCTATTTCGAAGTTTCCTGTTTCCTTTCGTCTCTCTAACCACTACCTTCTTTAGCTCTCAAATAAGCAATCAACCAAAGAAAAATAAATAAACAATACAAATAATAAAATAAAAAAAAACTAATAATAAAACAAAAAGAACAAAAAAAAGATTAAAAGTTTTAAATAATCAAGCAACACAAGCAAGCATACATAATAAACGATATAAATGACGTATAAATAAAGTATCTATTTCAAGCAAGCCTGTTTGAGTCGAATAGTGTCGTCGCCCGACGTATTTTTGTATATTTTATATAAAACGCTCTCAAGTGACGCATTTGTTCCAATAAACAATAAATATAAAGTATAACAACAAAACTTAGATTGTCGTGACTTTTCCTATTTCAGGCAACTTTTGTTCGACAATCAACTTTAACAAGTTTTATTCAATTAATCGCCTTTTTATTTATTTTAACTTTTCTTATTTATACTCAGACACTTTATTCTAAGTACGAAAAAGCATTTAGATGGATTCTCGTGCAAAAATTGTCTGAAATAAGCGCTGAAAATCAAATAATTTTGAAGACAAGACAAACAACCCAAAATCAATTTTTAATTAACTAAAGCAAATTATTGTCACGTTTTGTTGCTTAAATCATCTGCCCTGACACCAAACCAGCTATATTTTAGAACGTTCCCCAGCCCTCCCTCTCATGCATCATCACTTTTTAGCCCGCGAGCTAATCCGTTCCACTGTGCATATTATACATAATAACCTGTACATGTACTTATTATATATTAATAAAATATTTATATAAACGAATGAACGGGGAAGCAAATTTTTGTCGTATAAATTATGATTCTATGTATGTACATGTATATAAACGTATATGTGTACATGCGTATACGTATATGATAAGTATATATGTGTTTATGATAAATTATTATGTTTAATAAGCACATATATATATGTATTATGTACGTACAACAACAACAAAATTAATTAAGTAGGGCGCCGTGCGTTCCTTCAGGTCGCGTGGGCTTTTTCGCTAGACATTGTAAACGACGAGAATGTACGATATATTTATAATAATAATTTTAACAACGTTTATAAAAGTGTACATAAGGAACGATGTGCGTATGTATTATTAATGTTCGGATTAAGGCAGACACTATAAAGGAACAAGCAGAACGAAATACAACAAAAGTGAAGAAAAATTACCATAAGCGTGACACATTTTGTTTAGAATAAATCGTAAATTGACCAAAATATCGTATTGGAGTTCTTTAATTACCCACCATTTTCGTTTTGTCTGTATTATTCAGTTTTGTCGCTTTTGTTGCAAATGGAATTTTAGTTTTGGAGTAGTGGTTCGCAGTGATGGAAAATGGTCTCGGTTCATGTTTTACGCTTTTTTATTTATTTTTTTCTTCATTTTTTGTTTTGCTAAGATAATATACTTTTCACTATGTATATGTTATGCTCTTATTATGTGCTTTTTATGTTTTTCTTATGTTATTACGATGTACAGAACTCAATGTCTTTAATCTACGTAAATTGTATGAAATAATACAAAACTTGTATTTTTTTAATATTTCGTTATATCATATGTATTATGCTAAAGAAGAAATTGAAATATTTGAATAATTATTTGAATTTTAGATATATTTTAATGCATTATTCTTTTGCAATAAACTATATTAAATAATGGATCTTAGACCGTTCTTCCAAAAGTGCTCACCAAACAATCGTAGTTCTGCTTTTTTACTTAGATGAAATAGTTGTCCTAAATATTGATTTCGACATTTATACTTTTGACAAATAGACACTTTTGATAGAATCCGACAAATCATATTTTTCATGTAGTTGTAGATATTGAATGAGCGCCAATTTTTGTGTTCCTTGCCCTTGAATAACAACACTGCCAATACGTTCCATTGCACCTGCTACAGTTGCTTGTTTTTTATGATTTATTAAAAAAAACACGATACTGCTTTAAGTACTAAATTAAACTGAAATGCTAGATATCAGATTCATTCATAAACTAAACAAGTCCTTATTATATATTATTATATATATGTATATTAATGAAAATGTATATAATAATATATTAATTATATAGGAGATATGAATAGAAAGACAAAAAATGAGTAATGAAGAATGAAATAAATGTACAAAGCAGTGTAGTGTTTACAATTTTTCTATGATTTGCTTGAAACACAGTCGCGCCACATCATTGAAGTCATTCGAGAAACCAATGGAGCCGACCAAAGAGCGTATGGACCTGCCTCAGAAATATAATCCAAGAACGCCCAGTCCAACTAAGAGTAAACTTACTTTCCTAGAAGGATTCAGGAACACTCTTAGAACGAGATCGCCGGTGCGCAGCGGCACCGCCCCGGTAAGACATTAATCTTTAGCTACACTTTTTATCTGCGACTTTTTTCATAACTGGTCTTTTTCGTATAGAATCATATAAAATCTCTAATTAAAATATTTTTCCGTTCTGAAAAATTGTTTTTTCTTAGATACAGTTAAAAGTCGGATTTGTTAAAAATGAATATGCAGTCAATGCAAAGTAAAGAACTTGAATTTTTACTGCTTATAATAATAAATTTGATGGAATTTGTGCTAGTGGATTTGTAGTACTATTAAAAACAGTACAAATTCAAGTTTTTTGAGGAGAAAAAGTTGAATTTGAAAGAATAGAAGATTTTATAAGGTTCTTCAAAGAGGTGTTGGATTTGTTGGTTTTGCAGAGTCGTGATCACTCGGCTTCTTCCTCCTGATGCCTACTACTCTCCGCTCTTTACTGTCTCACTTACTGCTGTCGCGAGGAAAATCCGTACTTGTATTACAAAAATAGCTTTTTAACCAAGAAACGTGCTACATAATCACAACCGACCGATTTTCACACATCCATAGACATTTAGATTACACTAGACATAAATGACTAAATGTATATACAAATTGATTTGGAATTGTATACTGATTATATAAGATTAACTGAAATAATTTATAGACAAATACAAATTAAACAACAAAGAGAGAAAAATATGTTCAAGCATGACAGAAAATGTTCGCAATGTCAACTATTGTTTGAATTTTTCGCTCTTTTGATTTTTATTGTTATGATCATTTATTATACGATGCAAAAGCATGGATGTGTCAAAATTTTGACAAAAAACATCGAGGCATGTTCTATCTAATTCTACAGCTGCATTGTCAGGGTAAGAATTAATTCATTTAACAATCAATTTACAATTCAAATGTAAAGGCATTGTATAGTACTGTAAAATGTGTATAAAAATAGCATATATAGTAATACGTTACTTTATTAATAGTTCGTAGCTTTTTAAACTTTTGTAATTAAATTATTTGTTTTAATTATTTGAATAACTAAATATTTAGTGGCCAAAAAGATTTATTCAAAACACTTAAAAATAATAATTTAGTGTTTCATTATGTGTACATTAATTATACAATATTACGATAAAATGAATGATAGAATGATTGTAGAATAAATTTATTAATTATTATTTATTAATTTTTAATACTAAAACTTAAACTGTTTAAAATGTGTATATTATTTCATTAAAATAAATTAGAAAACTATTTTACATGTATCCCGTACTTATGTAGTAAATTATTTTGAAACTAATAGAGGTAATTTCTACTAATATATCATTCCCTGATTTCTACTAATGCGGTTAATTAATTTGAATTTCTTATTAAATTACGTTAAATTTATTCTCTCAAACTATCATTTCTCTACTGTAAGGCGTTAACAATTTTAGTAGCTTAGATCTCTTACTATTTTAGTTAGTATAGTTAGTATTTTTTTATTATTTATCAGTTGGTTAAGGCTGTAATTGGGGTTTTTTTCTTGATTAATTTTAGTATGATAATGTATTGTATAATATATGCACTATTTTAGCTTTTAACTAAGAAATTGCAGAATATTTGTTGAAATATAACACTGATTATTTAAATTAACACAACTTTATTGACTAATTTTGCAAAGTCTTATATGTTTTAATACACATATTTTCAACAAGTTAATCGAAAACTGTAATATCTGAAAAGTTATTTAAATTTATTAGTTTTTAAATAAAATGTTTCTTATCATAACTTTTGATTAAGTCGTTGATTTTTTTATAATTCAAAAATATTATATATGTAGTTATATTAAGTAGTGAATAACAACCCTGGTACAAATGACTTAGATTTTCGGGTTAAAAAATCATATGCTGAAATAGTACGTAAAGTGCAACAGGAAAACCATATAAAATATATGAATTTTCATATAAACCTTGTGCTGAGTTATTATGATTTTATGTGACTTTCAATCGACTAAATAGTCACATAAAACCATAATAATTCAGCAAAAGTTTTCCATATACAATATGTGAACTTTCATATAAAACTTATGCTGAAGAATTATGATTTTATGTAACTTTAAAATCATAATAATTCAGCATAAGTTTTACGTGAAAGTTCATATATTGTATATGGTTTTCCTGTTGCATTTTACGCAATATTTCAGCATATCATTTTTTTAGCCCGAAAATCTAATTCTCTTGTTGTACCAGGGAAAATTAAAGTTGTCTGAAATGATTGTATAATCCAAATGTTGCACTCAGGTATCTCCAGGTGCAAAAGTCCGTTTAGCGGCTGATTGGGGTGCGATTCGCGCGGGAGAAGAATTGATTGTAAATCGTCTAGAAGGCAATGGATTAGTCGTAACACCGGTAGAAAATAGTAGAGAAGAGTCGTGGATTCCCGCAAGTCTAATTCCAAATTCTTCTGCCAGTCGTGCATGGTCTTTCCGACCAAGAAAAACTCATTCCCAGCCGTCTTCTCCTTCAACGCCTTCATCGCCATCTTCTCCATCGCCTTCAATGACCAACAGTGATGTACCCAAAAGTACTTCATCTACAGTTAAAAATAAAGATGCTTCTTGCTCGTCGAGGAACTCAAGTACACGAAGTACTACTGGTATGATTTTTGATTTCTTGTTTTATCTCTATTTTAGTTTTATGCATTGATTGAAAACTAAAACAACTTATGTAAAATCTAGGATATCTCAAATTATATTTGCAAAACAAGGTTTTGTTAGTTTTTATTGAAAAGCTAAGATATCTCATATTTTATTCATAAGCTAGGATATTTCAATTTTTATTTCAAATCTAATAACAATTTTAATTAAGTTCTTAAACGAATAAAAAAGGTATTTATAACTGAAATTAAAATCAACTAAATTAAAATTGTATCAAAACTTTAGGAACTACAGGTACCACTTGGGCTCGTGTCCTCGACAGTAGTCGAATAGAAGTCGATTGGGAAGACCGAAAGATCGGTCGATACAACGTAGAGTATCGATCGATGCCCTCGACTAATTGGACCCTCGGAGTTCAAAATGTAGAATCACCGCCTGTGGTTTTGGAACTATTACCCGGTGCTTCGTACTGTTTTCGAGTTGTGGACCGGAAAGGTGTTGTGTGCTCAGCATCACCCGTAGTGAATTTACCACTTGGTGATGCAACGTCTTGGGAAGCTGAACAATTTGTGGCGCGTTATCTTGAGCTAGATGAACTTGGCAAAGGTCGTTTTGCTTTGGTCCGTCGAGCGAGGGACCGCGGCACTGGTCAAGAGGTCGCACTTAAGCAAACACCACGTCGAAAACAATCGCGTTCACTTACACGCGCAGAATATGACTTACTTGCGTCCACTCACCATGGCAATATTGTACGAGCATTTGCTCTGTTTGAAAATGCACCACAACCTGGAGTTGATACAATTGTTCTGGAATTGTAAGAAATTATTTTATATGTACATTTATACTTTAAAACTATATCAGGGTTTATAGTTAACTAACAATACTTCATATTTAATTTATTTTAAACATATGAATTTCTTTGAAAAACTATTAGAATTTTATTAAATTAAATTCAAAAAGCAAAATCAACAAAAGTATTGGAAATTATTGTATACATGCTAAGGCAAAAAATGGTATTTTCCGTCCTAAGGTAGTAAAATGATTTTCTGCCCTGATCCTAAATATGAGAAGTAAATTATAATAGTTACAAACAAATAAAATTTCTTTTTTTTTCAGAGTTCGTGGTCCGACGTTATTTGCTTTTCTGAGTAAAAAGACAGAATATACCGAAAGTATGGTTAGCAAGTACACAAATCAATTATTATCAGCTCTACAATGGCTGCATCGTCGAGACAAAGCACATCTCGATTTAAAGCCAGAAAATGTTCTCGTTGATCAAGAGACAGGCATTGTCAAACTAATCGATTTGGGCGAGGCAGTACGTCAACCTGTTGACGAAGTTGTACCACCTGCTGACCTAGAATTCGCTGCACCTGAATCTGTTCTTGGTAGACCTGTAGGTCCTTACACTGATATGTGGGCTGCCGGCGTTTTTATTTATGTTCTATTAAGGTAGAAGTAGTTATAATAAAATTTTATTTAATACATACATTTATAATAATGAAAGTGCATTTGAATATTGTAAAGATTTTTTATTTTATGATTAATTTGTTTAATAAATAACTTGTAATTAAATTCTATGGGTGGTCAAAAATAGAAAAACCATTAAATTAAAAAAAAGTTATATATAAAAACAAATTATTATATGAGAACAGTTGATTAGTTACAAAACTGAATTTATTTTACTCCAATTTGACATATAGCTTAAATTCAGAAATTGTCAATATAACTTTTAATTTTAATACTATTAGAGAGAAATGTAATAGTGTTTACAGATTAAAGTTAAACAATTTTACACTTAAATAGAACATGGCCATTTTGTCACACTACATTAACACGAGATTCATCGAATTATGCGGTGAACGATTAAGTAAAAAGAGATTTTAACATAATCATACATTACCAAATTCTACGAAAATTACGGCTATAAAGTTTCATAATATGATCATTTTATTTTTCATAAAATTCTTGTTTATTATATGAATGTTATTTAACTTATAAAAGTCTAGAACACAGATGATTCAATTTAATAATAAAATGATATTATTTCACATTAATTTACCAACTTTAATATAAATGAAGAACATTTATATCAAATTTGCAAAACTTTCGTCATTATAAGACTTTATGTTTAAAGCCTGTGATAAGAAGTAATATACTAATAAAAATATTGATTTTCAGTGGTCTTAGTCCGTTTCTTGATGATTCCATAGAAGAAACCACTACAAATATTCTTAAATGCGACTTTTGTTTTCCGGATGAATACTTCGCTGTTATATCGAATGAAGCAAAAGATCTCCTGCGAAGTTTACTATGTTTGGTCAGCGAAAATCGTGCTTCTGCAGAAGTAGCGTTAGCATCATCATGGTTTAAGGTAAAGACCGGTTTTATAGTATTTTTTTCTTATTTTTTATTTGTTAAGTAAGATAAGAAATAGTTTCGTAATTTTAAGATTATTTAATTTAATAATCGATTATTCAATCAATAGTTGAAATTTAGTAAATTTATTTTTGTATTAATAAATGGGCATATTTGCCCGAGTTCAAAAATGTTCACACCGATTCAACTTCGTCATCTAGTATGTCAATACCAAAAAGTTGAATCAGTTCAAGTTTCCTGAGAGTTTCGCGGTCTAAGGTTAATTTAACCATGACCTTCTCAGGTTTTCGAATAGGAGGTTTCTCCTCAAAAGATACTGCCATCAAATGAGGTGGCAATAATGGCTTTTTTAGAAGAGCTTGTACTTCTTTTTTTGATTTTTCGATCATGCAGTCAAGAACCGCAAGATCGTACTCCTCTCGTCTGTATTCACAGACTCTATGCCTTTTCAAGATTTTTTGACTCTCTTTTGGCATTTTGTCCTTTGAATTCAAACGTTGACTTTTGATCTGACCAAATGACTTCAGGTTACAGTATTTATGTCTTTTTTTCTGACCGTTTGCTTATGAGAAGAAAAACGCCACATACTGGTCAATTACGGAACTATTTTTTACCCTAATTCTTATCAGTCACAAAAAGGAAGGGTCAAAAGTGAGAACAATAGATTACGAAAGTAGTATACAGAAGCAGGTAGGAAAAACCAATTATTATTGGTCGGCAAGTAAAGCATCCGACAAAAACAAGATTTTCCTTTATACAATAGAACATTTTCCAACTCGTATAAGTTTGTAATTTAAAAAGAGGATTATTAATGAATTAAGGAAAATATTCAATAAAAGAGTTTGAGAGTCATTATGATTGTATTTTTTAGACAACCAGTATTGTCAAAATCTATCTCTGTTTACTTTTATCTGAATTGCATCATAAAAAATAATCATGAATAAGTTTAGAAAATTTTCAACATTTGCTATATTTGAAAAACAAAATATTAATAAATAAATAATAAATAATATTGTATATTTCATATGCATTTTCAATTAACTAAATACTTATTATAAAAGAATATTTTTGTTATGAAATTAATTTTATAAGATATCATGAAACCATTGTTTTAAGATTTCTCTTAAAAATTAATAGTAATTATCAAAATTTGATCACACTTAAAACTAGATATAAATAAATACGTTTCTTTTGATAATTTATTACATTTTCTCATGAATTTCTGTATAAACTAATATCTTATTCTTTGGATCTTATTTTTTCGAATGATGTATAACAATTAAAATTTCGTTATATAATTTTTACATAAATCAGTCAGAAATTATGTAGTTTCAATGCTTTTTATTTTTTAAAAAAGTAATTTTTAATTAAAAAAGTAATGCTGTTATAAAAATAGTATATGTTACTATTTGCAGTAACTTACGAAAGAATACAAAATAGGAATATAACAAAAAGCTTTAAAATTTAATAAGATGCTA
>JABFPJ010003506.1:4131-15966 GCA_022817425.1 Gryon sp. ZL-2020 | reverse complement strand
TTCTCAATAAACATTTACTTTGAAAAAAATGTGTTGAAAAAAAAAAAATTTACAAAATTTAAATTAAAAAAATATTCTTCTTGAAATTTAATTTCGAATAAAAATTTAAATAATTTAAAACAAAAAAGGTTTTGTGATTTTAATTTTAATTTGTACAAATGAAAATAGGTACAATTCCTTTAGATTGAAAGAACAAACAAAGAGAATTAGTCATGATAAAATAATGGACTAGAAGTTGAATTGTAACTGAAAAGCATGCATTTATGTATAAGTGGAAGGAATTTGGAATCGGGGATCTGATAGGGTGCGACTGGCATCTGTTATTATTGCAACTGCGTATGTAAAATTGTAATCGAAGCGTGACAAGCCGCAACAAGCGTCCAAACAATCACTTCCTTTTTTTTTTTTTTTTTTTTCAAGAATTGTACTTTTATTTTTACACAATTTTGTATTACAAATTTAGAAACAATTTTTCTTAAAAATTTCCTTCAAAATTGTCTGAAAATATTCTTAAAAATACATAAAAATATCCTTTAAATATCATAAAGATAATAATCGATTTATCGAATTACTCGCGATTCGATATATTGAAAATCGATATATTAAAATTAATAAAAATTGATATATCGAAAGTTGATAATCGTTATATGCAAATTAATAATGATCGATATATCGGAATCGCAAATCGATACATCGAAATTGACGATCGATATATCGAACACTATAATCGATATATCGAAGATAATCATCGATACATCGAAATCGATATATTATAATCGAGAATCGGTATATCATAATCAATAATCGATAATCGTCATATCATAATCGACAATCGATACATCGAAAGTAATAATCGATTTATCAAACTCGATAATCGATAAATCGAAATTAATAATCGATTTATCAAAGTCGATAATCAATAAATCGAATTTAATAATCGATATATGAAACCCAAGTATCGATATATATATTGACATTCAAATTCCATATTGTTAAAAATGTCTACAAATATTCTTTAAAAATAGGTAACAATATGCTTAAATAAGTCACAAAAAGACTTCTGATTGCGATTTGGACTCTTAAATCCAAAAGTAAAAGAAGGAACGTTTTTGCGAAATCAATGAAAAAAAAGAAAAAAGTGAAAAAAATAATCTTCTGAATGGCAAATCCAATTATTATGTCACATTTCTGGGTCGTTCGTCGTTGACACGATTCCATAAAGGAAATTTTTTATTTTGCTTTAGCAAAAAGTCCAAAGAAGGGATAAAAGAATTTTAAAAAAAGGAGCAAGCAAAATGATAATTTGACAAAAACATTCCATTTCTTTACGAACGAATTTGTGCCAGAGATGAAGATGAATTGATGCTTAAGTTTGAAAAAAAAAATTATTCAGGTGGAATATTTGGAATAAGTTGAAAAAAAGTTTTGTTTACACTTGAAAAGTGTAATAAAAAATAGTTTTCAAACATATCAAAAGCGAAAAAAAAATATTTACATTCTTTGAATTAAGGAAGAAGTCATAATTATGATTTCACAATATTTGCGATAAAAAAATATTTTTTAATTTTTTTAATACAATGTCATATAAAAAAATCACAAAATAAAGTAATTATTAAAATTATTTTGCGTTCATAAGAAAAAGTTATTACAGACAAATGAGGTTAGTCTTATTTGGTTATTATGCGTCATTAAAATGTATTATATATATTATATAATAAATGTGTACGCATAAGACAATCTCTTATTTCATTTAAGCATTGTTACAATTACAATTACATCATTGTGAATTATGCAGTTGCGTTTCTTTTCAGACATTAAATGTGAGACAAGTGTCCATATATATGTATACATATATAAAACTTTGCAATATTAAAGTAAAATTTAATATTAATACAAATTAATGTGGCTAGTAACTTTTTAACCACTATATGACAAATTACTAGATCTAGTTATTATTGAAAATCTTCGAAAAATAACTTTGATATAACAAAATCCATAATCGATGAAATAGATGTATCGAACTCGAGAAAAGATATATCGAATTCTATAATCGATATATCGAAATCCAAAATTAATAATTCATATATCGAATTCGATAATCGATATATCCAAATCCAAAATGAATAATCGATATATTGAACTCGATAATCGATATATCAAATTCGATAATCGATATATCGACTTCGATAATCGATATATTGAACTCGATAATCGATATATTGAATTCGATAATCGATTATTCAAATTCGATAATCGATATATGGAACTGCAAAATCAATAATCGATATATCAAAATACAAAATTTAAACATAACGAAACACAAAAATAACCAAATTTAGTAACTTTTTTAATAACTTTTTTCCATTCTTGTTCCTTTTTCTAACAAATAAATTGTAAGTAATAAATCTGAGTTACTAAGTCTAATAATAAGGAATAATGAGTGATTATCCTCTGAAAACATCAAAAATCGCCATTTTATCGTTCTTATCAGCCCATTTTCATATCTAACATAAACCTTATCTCGTACTAATTAAATTACCAAGTCAAACGAGTTTTTCGAGCCAAAAAATAATCCACAAGCAAATGCATTCATTCATCGATGTGAAGTGAGATGAAAAACCATTTTTTACATTTCATTTTTTTCATTAAAAAATAATGTAACAAAAAGAAACATATTTGTTTTTTAATGAAAAATGGCATTGTGAGAATTTGTTGAAATGTCGTTGGTGTTTGTAAAAGTCGAGTAAATGTTGCAGCGAATAGCCGCGGAATGCAGTTAGTTGCGAGAAGCGAGAGAGATAAAGAGAGAGAGAGAGAGAGAGAGAAAGAGGAGGAAGGGACGAGATTCTAGTATGTACCGTTAGACGATGTCACTGTGCAACTCTCGGGGCAAACAGAAATATGTAGATAATAATCGAAAGCCTTGATGATGCTCGACGAAAATGAATGAAAGCATGAGAAAGAGAGAGGGCAAATGTTATATAAATTGTCGGATGAAGTATGTGCAAATGATAGCTCAATGTTTTTCTCTTTTTTTTTCTCTTGTTTTAATTATAACTATATAAAATGAAATGTTGAATTACAGACTTTTTGTTTGAAAATTGAAATTATGCATTTTGAGATGATTTTATTTTGAATGTACGTTCACTCAAAGTTGAGTCAATTTTGAGTCAATTTTAAGTCTATATTTCTTTATTTTAAGTCAATAATACATTAATTTATGGTGAGTCAATGCTAAGCATATGTTTTTTTAATATTTGATTGATTTTGAGTCAAAGCTGAGTCATTTTTGAGTTAATTTTGAGTTAATATCCGTTCAATAGTTGATTAATTTTGAGTTAGTACTGAGTCAATGTTGAGTCAATACTATGTCCATGATTTTTCATTAATTAATTAATTCTGAGTCAGTTTTAAGTCAATGGTAAGCCCATGATTTTTCATTATTTAGCTGATTTTAAGTCAATACTAAATAAATACTGAATCCATGAATATTGATGACCTGATTAAATTTGAGTTAATGTTGAGTCAATTGTGAGTTCGTTTGAAATCAATTTGCAGACAATGTTAAGTCACTATTAAGTCAATATTGTGCTAAATTTAAGTCAATATTAAGAAAATTTAGAATTAATGTTAAGTTAATATCATCAAAGTTGAGTCAGTGTTTATTATATATTTTCCTCAAATTGAATTGTTATTGATTTAATTTGCCACTTGAGATTCTAACAAATTAAAAATAATGCTGTATTTTGCATAAACACAATGCACCTTCAAAGTAACAATTTATTCTGCCAAAGTCGAAGTTTCATTCCGTGCGATTAATGATGCGCAAAGATATCGGAACAGATTTGCTCTACTAATGTTCAACAGCTAAGTATTTCATTCAACAAAGTAAAACAGCGAGAAGAACAGAGAAGAGAGAAAGCTATAAGCATAAGAAAAATAAAACTTGTTAAACGAACATTAAAAGCTTTGCTGTGGATGAATGCATTTTATCGACAAAATGTTAACAGCATTATATATGTTCGATAAAGTGAATATAAAGGACCTTGGGGAAGTAAAAAAATAATGCAAAGGATAGAATTAATTAACATTTTAAAAGATTTAAATTAATTCGATATTAATCAATATATCGAATTTTATTCGATATTAATCGATATATCCAATTGTATTGGATTCGATATATCGATAATCAATATATCGAATTATATTCGATTCGATATATCGATATATCGAATTACATTCTATCAGGCATATCGATATATCGAATTATATTCGATCGGACATATCGATCTATCGAATGATATTCGATTTGATGTATCGATGTATCGAATGATATTCGATTCGATATATCGATATATCCAAATTCGGATATTGAGTATTGAATCGTATAATCGATATATCGAAACAAATGATCGATACATCAAACGATAACGATATATCGAATAACGATATATCGTCGAAAACGATAGTCGATATATCGAATTAGATATTCGATATATCGAAATCGATAATCGATCTGTCGAAAACGATATTTGATATATCGAAATAGATATTCGATATATCGAAACCGATCTGTCGAAAACGATTTTCGATATATCGAAATAAATATTCGATATATTGAAATCGATAATCGATATATTGAAGTCAATAATCAACATATAAAATCAATGTTTTGTGTATCGAAATAAAATATAGATGTTGGATATATTGAGACCGAAAATTAATAATGGACGTTCAATTATGTCCGAATGAAAAATAATGTTAAAATGTATAATACAATTAACATAAAGACCGAGTTCCAAGTGAAATTACCCGATTAAAATATCATCGCGTTTATCCGCAAACATTTGTAGAAGTGACTTAGCCGTTGAATTTTGATTGCTAATTTTGTGCGTGAAATTGAATGGCTTGCAAAAACAAAACTTGGATGTATAACATACGCGAATTATTTCACACTTCACTCTATAAAGCTCATATTTAATTATGCAACGAATAAGTTTGCTCGGCCGATTTTCATTTTCATACTTCTATCATTAAATCAACATTTCTTTACTTTTCGTTTGTAATTAATAATTAACTAATTAATTAATTAAATAGCAGCGATAAATAATACGTTTTGTTATTGAAATGAAGTAATTTTGATATGATGAAATGAAGATGAATCGAAAAGCTTCGTTTAATGATTGAAATGCATTATTTGGTAACAAATTGTGCAATTAAAGCAAGTTTACTCGCGTTTAACGTTTATACTACGATGTTTTGCTTCGTTCTTTCGGTTCAATATTTTCAGATAAAAGTCTACTCATGATATAATTTATGGAATGCAATGTAATGTCTTTCATTTTGATCGAATTAATGTAATGATGGATTTATATCATTAAAGTGATGTAATTTTGATCCGATATTGACATGTATGGAAATGTATCGAATTATTGCGTACATATATTACAATGCACTGAAATATTTTCCAACATAATGAAAATAGTTTAAGAAATTGAAAAATATCGAATTACATCGATATATCGAATTAAATATACATATATCAAAATATATCGAAAGCTATAAAAATAAATCAATCTATTTTGAAATTTATCTTCGATATATCGATTTTTTTATATATCGAAATGTATCGAGATTTTTCGATATTATCGAAATATGTCAAAATATATCGAAATGTATCGATTATATCAAAATATATCGCAATATAATGACATAAATGGGTATATCGAAATATATCGAAAAATATCGATTTAAAAAAATGTATTGAAATACATCAATATATCAAAAGAAATACAAATATATCAAAATATATCGAAAGCTACAAAAATAAATCAATCTATGTTGAAATGTATAGATATATCGATTTCTATTGATAAATCGAAATGTATCGATTACATCAGAATGTATTGATTATATCGAAATATATCGCATTATATTGATATATCATATTTAATTTAATGTTGACTTAAAATTAACTCAACATTAATTCAACATCAATTCATCATTAACTCAACTAATTGTGTTCGTTTATTTGTACAGGTTCAAGTACCAGTTCGCGATTACTTATCGGTTTTAAATAAGCACGCGTACGAAAAGAGTGCGGCGGTTACGCTGGCGCACGTATTCGCCCGAAAGTGGACGCAAATTGGCAAAAAACGGCGAACCATCATCGTTTCGGATTTGGCCCCGGACACGCTTACGCAAGTCCCTACTCGTACGCGTACAGTCAAAGTGCCCCGAGCATCTGCAACAACAACAACGCATTCATCCAACCCGTGCACGAGGATTATCGGCCGATTTATTTTTACGTCGCGCAACCGTATACCATCCCATACACGTTTGCGCGTCGACCCAAGCCCGCGTCAACGTCAACCTGGTCCTCGTTGCGTCGACCCATCAAGTCACGTGGCGGACATCGTTGTCGAGTCAAGTTCTCCAAGAGACTCAATACTGCCGAGTTTCATCAGAAGGTCAAACAGGGCGAGTTTGCCAAGAGCTTGAATCAGGTGGATTTTGGACAGTTCCATTCGCATAATCAAGGTGCGTTCAACATTCGAATGTTTTCTACGTTTGTATAGACTTAACAATGACTCAACATTAACTCAACATCGACTCGATATTAATTTAAAACTAACACAAGAATGATTTGACATTGACTTACGATTGACTCAGCATTGACTCAGTATTGACTCAGCATTGACTTAACATTGACTCGCAATTAACTTAAAATTAATTCAGTAATGACTTGATGTTGACTTGCGATTGACTCAGAATTTACTCAACATTGACTCAGCATTGAATCAGCATTGACTCAACACTAACTCGACATTGACTCAACGTTATCTCCACATTAACTTAATTTTAACTCAACATTGACTTAAAATCTTATCAAACTTAACTGAAATCAATTAACTCAACATTGACTCTACGTTGACTCGAAATTGAATCAATATTAGATTCCACATCTACTTAACAGTTACTCAACAATGGAATGAAATTGACTTAAAATTAACTCAATAGTCATTCAACATTGACTTAGAAATGGCTTTACATTCAACTATTGACTCAAAATTGATTCCAAATTCCAACATCAACTCAATTTCACATCAAAATTACATTATCAATGAATTAACAATGATTCAACCACAATGATTTAGCCATAATTCATTAATGACTTCACAATGACACTCAGTAATGACTTCACAATATCTTAACAATAATTCAACAATGAGTAAAAACTATAATAAAATTTACTCTTAAATGACTCACCACTGACTTTATACAGACTCAATATTAACTCAACATTCATTCAACAATGACTCATCAATGACTCGACAATAATTCAATGACTCAACACTAACTTAACTTTGATTCAACATTGAATCAACACCCATTCATCAAACACATTTCTATCTATTTATCAACATCATTTTCAACATTTATTCAACTTTTCAGTTGTTGGACATTTAACGAGAGCAGGAACCACAACACCGCACTCGCAGTCACGGGCGTCGTCGCAGCAGCACACGAGAATGTCGACATCGATGTTTCGTCGGGGTACCATTTTTGCGACATTCTTTCTCTCGCTGTTGGGCGGCGGATTGGTGTGCGCGGCGCTCGTCACGCAACACTGGATCGAGGCAAAACCATGGCGAACGCCCAATCCGCAGAACAGCGCTGGCCGAATACACTTTGGCCTGTTGCACGGCAAGAAGGAATTAAATGTCGCCTATGGATTGAGAACTTATCATATTTATGGTTGGTAATCCTGCAATCAATTGCTAAATCTTAATTGAGTCATGATTGAGTCAATATTTGATCAGTGATGAGTCAATAGTGAGTCAATATTAAATCAATTATAAAGAAGAGATGAATAAAAGAAGAGTCAATAATAAGTCAATATTGAATCAATTATAAGTCAGTAATGAATAAAGGATGAGTCGATATTGATTCGATATTTATTCAATATTAAATCAATAATTAATCAATATTACGACAATATTGATTCAATTATGATTCAATAGTAAGTAAATATTGAGACAATAATGAGTCAATATTAAATCGATTATAAGTCAGCGATGAATCAAAAATGAGTCAATATTGAGTCAATATTGAGACAATATTGATTCAACTATGATTCAATATTAAGTCAATATTGAGTCAAAAATTAAAAAAAAAATTATTTTGAATAAATGTTGATCAAAACGAAAAATTAAAAAAAATTAAATTATTAATGTTATTAAATTAAATTAAAAAAAATTAATGTTATTAAATTAATTTTTTCAAAGTTAAATTTTATTTTTTGTTTAATTTTAAATTATAAAATGTAATTAAATTTTGTTTAAAATAAAATTCTTTTATTTTTTTAATTATACTTTATACAAAAAAATTGAAAATTGTATGATCAAAATAAAAAAGTAATATTTTTATTTCATTGGTCGAAAAAATACACTCGTGCGACGGTCATTGAATTGCAATGAAAATATCCTCGGTAGACAACTTTTTTTCATGCAACAGCAATTTTTTATTTCTTTGCAAACAAGCAGACAATTTGATCCGCGGAACTGTCCGGCGGTTAGGTTGAAAGTAAATTCGACCACGTAATTCATATTTCATATTTTGAACAACGTATATCACATAACTGACAAGTGTAATATAGATGTATATATGTATTTTTTTGTGGGATAAAATTTTGATTATCGTATTAGAGTAAAATCTTTCTTGCAACAGCGGAAATTCTTATCTTAGGTTAGGGTTTTGAATTCGTATTATGGAAAATTGATTTTTGGAAACTGAAATTTGATATTAAAAATTTCAAATTCGGAATTAGGAATTTGAATGTTGGAATTTGGAATTTGTAGTTTAAAACGTGAAATTTGAAAACGAAGGAATAAGGAATTTGGAACTTAAAATTCGCAACTTGAAATTTGATTTTTGAAATTTGGACTTTGAAATTTAAAACTTAAAATTTGGAATTTGGAATGATGAAATTAGAAATGTTAAATAAATTTTTTTATTTTGTATTTCGAAAAATAACTTTCTGAAATAAATATTAAATTAAAATAATATAAAATTAGTTTTGATATTTTAATTTCAAAAAACCGTTTATCAAATATTCATTTTTTTTATTTAAAAATTGTTAAATTAAAAATAAATGTATATTTTGATTATTTATAATATTAAAAAATATATATAATTGAAAAATTGACTTTTTCATTTTCAATTTTACAAATTCAATTAAATTTTGAAATTACCTACGAAATTTTTACTTTTCAATTTAAAAGATCCAAATTTAAATTTTGGAATCTAAGTCTGAATTTTGAAATGCAATTTTGGAAACTTATTTTTTTAATTTAAAGTTTTTTACAAAATGTATCATAAAATTAAATTTTTCATAACAAAGAATACCCAATTTGAAATTTATAAACATAATTTTTCAAAATTAATCATTCAAATGTATTTTTTTAATTTAAATTGTAAAATCTGAATTTAAAAATTTTCATTTTAACAATCACTTTGAACAGAAAAAAAAAGTTTTAAAACCTGTTAAAAAACATTTTTCCTCTGTAATTTTATTTTTTTCTATATTTTTATTATTTCTTAATTGTTAATAATTTAAATAAAAAACATCAATATTTGATTATTGTTAACATCTTGCGCGGCATTTTACTTGGAAAAAGTGCATTTTCTGTAGTTAAGTAATGTTTCGCGCGAAAAATTAAGATAATAATTTGCATATATAATGGACTAAGTCATAATTACATTTCGTACAAGAAGTTATGAACATACTAAGTATCTTTTTACGTAATTCGAAACGCGAGACGCATTTCTTGGAGAGAAAGAGAAAAATGGGAAGAAGAAAAAAGTAAATAAATTGAAGGAGAAAATCAAATCAATAAATTTTAACCATTATTTATTAATTATTATTTTTTTAGTTGAAATTTTCTATTTAAAAAATTTTCTATTTAAAAAAAGTTTTATTTATTTATTTTTTTTAATGAAAATTCGAATTTTGAAATTAAAAAAAATAATTAAAATTAAATATTAAGTTTTATTTTTTTATTTTTAATTTTTTTTTGAAAATTCGAATTTTGCATAAAAAAAATAATATTCAAATTTAAGTTTTGTTTGTTTTCAAAATAATTTTTCTAATTTTAAGTAAAAAAAATATATAATTGTTAAAAATTAAAAAAAAAAAAAATATATATATATACATATGTTAGTTTAATGCCAACTGCAGTGATGAACTTTTCAACCCCAAATCACAAATCAATTTCCAAACCGAATGAAATATTCATTTAACCCGAATCTTTTAATAAAAAAAAGGATTACATCGATAAATATCAGTTGACATTAAATAATCTAATCGAAGAACACAATCGTAAATTGTTTGCAGGATTTGACGTGAAATAAAACATAAAACAACAATAATAACACAAAACAAGTAGAAAAAGAAAGAGGACGAAAAAGAGACAGAGAGAGCGAGAGAGAGGGAGAGAGAGAGAGAAAGGCAAAAAGAATTGAAAAACAATTGAAACGTGATGAGTTTATTTATTGTCAATATCTGTTACAATCGATCATTTTCAGATTCATTCAAAATGGCATTTTCATTAAAAGTCAAACAAAAAATTAGAACAAATGAAAAAATGAAAGGGAAACAGAAAAAGATTATTAGGAAATATTGAATGTCGCGGCAAAATGTTTTAATTTGGATGTTTTAGTAATTTTAAATGTAGACAATTTGTTCGTAGAAAAATATGTAGAATAATCGATTATTATCGATATATCGAAATATATCGATTATATCGAAATGTATCGATTATATTCAAATATGTCGAAATATATCGATTATATCAAAATATATCGATTACATCAAAATATATCAATTATATCGAAATATATCGATTATATCGAAATATATCGAAATGTATCGATGACATCGATTTACATCGATTACATCAAAATATATCAATTCTATCGAAATATATCGATTATATCGAAATATATCGAAATGTATCGATGACATCGATATATATCGAAATATATGAAAAATGATCAAAAATCGATTATATCGATATGCGAGATAATTATATCGATACTAATATTTCTATTTTTATTTGTTCGCAGTGCCTCAAATGATTAAACAAGATCCATCGGTGATGTCCTGGGGCCTATGGCTAGGGACATTAGGAACAACGTCGGCAGCACTGCTGGCGACAGCACTAGCTGCTCTTTTGGCGGTTTTAAACACGGCGATGACACCAAGATCCAAGTTGCTTTCGGTTCCGGGAGTTTATTCAATTAATATCTTAACTTGTTAGTATTAATGAACTCAATATTTGGTCTACATAATTATTTTTTGTAAAAATCATATCATATCTTAACTATTTTGTATTATCTTTTAATAATTTTTTCAATTACTTTTACGTTAGATTTTCATTATCTTGTTGTATTTCTTTTATCATTTTTAACGTTTTTTTCTCATTATCTTTTTATCTGTTCATTATCTTGTGATCATCTTTTGATTATCTTTTCTTTGTATTAAGATCTTTTGTAATCTTTTTATTTTCTTTTACCCGTTTTTTTATTATTAATTTATCTTTTCATCATTTTTTGGTTATCTTTTTATCTATTCATTATTCTTTTGTCATCTTTTTGTTATCTTTTCATCTTTTCAGTATCTTTTCAACTTTTCAATATCTTTTCAACATCTTTTCGTTATCTTTTCATCTTTTCATTATCTTTTTATCATCTTTTCGTTATCTTTTCATCTTTTCATTATCTTTTTATCATCTTTTCGTTATCTTTTCATCTTTTCATTATCTTTTTATCATC
>JABFPJ010003505.1:0-15966 GCA_022817425.1 Gryon sp. ZL-2020 | reverse complement strand
CGAAAATGAAACAAATTACAATTACTTTATATTTATGCATATATTTATTTTGTATATATCGAAATACGATGGTCCGATATTACACAATTTCGAGCGAAGCAAATTTGTCACTGATATTCTTTATCTGTCGATTAAGAGTGTCTTTCTTAAGATTAATGATATGCATTTTTTATATATATTTTAAACAAGTGACTTCATTTTGTTCATTTTCAACAAACAATTGTATATATTTTGCTTAAACTCTGTGTAATGTAACATATTATTTATATATATAATTCTAGCAAAACGAAAAATACATTGCGAATATATTGTTAATATATTCCGAATATAAATTTTCTATAAAAATACATTCTTAATAGATTTTTAATATTTTTTTAATATATTCTTACTATATTCATAATATATTTTTTATATATTTAAAAAATGCTCCAAATTTACTTTTTTGGCATTATATCATGAATATATTTTTAATATATTAAGAATGTATTAAGAATATATTAACAATATATTCGCAATATATTTTTCGTTTTGATAGGGAAATCTTTATTGGCGAACTTTTACTTTAGATAAGAATTTCAATGTACATTTGTTCTCGATTGAAAATTGATTTTTCAACTAAACAAATCATTCAATTTCAAATAATACAATGTGATAATTTTTTAACTTTAATTTTGCCCTTAAAATGATTAGTTGAATTAATTAAGTTTCAATCCATAGCTAAACGTAAAATATATTGCAAATATAATGTTAATATATTTTAATATATTAATATATTTATATATTATATATATATTAAATATATTAATATATTTAATATATTTTTAATATTATTCAAAATATATAATATATCCTATTATTAATATATTATAAATGTATTGTGAATATGTTAAGAATATATTTATATAAAAAAATATATTCAGAATATATTAGCCATATATTCAAAATATATTTTTCGTTTTGCTAGGGACTCGAGGCCAAATTTGTAATTCGTAGATTATCTGGCGTTGAATTTGCATTTGTATCAGACAAGTAAAATTAATTAAAAAAAAAAAGATTGCTCATTGTTAATACCAAAAATGACCTTTTTTGGTGTTAAACAAAAGTCACTCAAAAGTGTGGCATTTTACAACAAAAATATAGCGATGATATTGCATTTACATATATTTTTATAGACAAACCACATTTTGTGCAATTGAGCATTCTTTTCATTTTGCGTTCTCTCGATAGAATTTAAGGCTTACTGTTTTTCAGACTGAAATAACAAATTCATAACGCGCTTATTCTTTACAAATTAGTCCTTTTTCATATTTTTCTAGAATAAACAATCAAATAAGACAATACTGATTCTCAACTTTTTTTTTCTAAAAAAGGCTTTCAACAAATTTAGGCCTAAGATTTTTAATAAAAAAACGTTCTTTCGACTTTGAAACACAAACTTTTATCAGAAAAGTTTTGATAAAAATAAGAATTTCGAATAAAAAAAAATAATATTTGCACAGTAGAATACTTCGAGACAATATTTCAATTCACAATGTACTTAAATTGTAAAATCGCACGGTTTTCGAAATGATCTCAATTTTTTCAACTTTGAATTTTTTAAAAATTAAATTTAAAAAATAATTAAATTAATGAAATACACCATTTTTTAGCATTTTTTATTATTTTAGCTCAAATTGTAGTTTCTAACTTTTTATTGCATAAAATTAATTTTAAAACATAATACAAAAAAATACAATAATATAATAAAATGTCTTATTTTTTCATTGAACATTCGAAATTCGAATATCAATGAATCGTCTTATGTAAATGATACAATATATATATATATATACAATACAGAGAATTTTTACAACAAAAATAATTTGCAATAATCTGTAAATAATAAATAAACAATATGTAAACAAGAAAAATAAAAGTGCAATTTACATAGAAAACAGTTATTAATGAGCCACGTTGAATAAGCGAAAACATCCACGTAAAAGTCGATGTCTTAATTGGCAAACAAGAATGCAATATAACTGCCAGTAAGGAAAATAAAAAAAGTTTGATTTTCAATAAAATACTTTAAACGATATCAAAAAACTAATTTGAACAAATTTTAAAAAGTATTCTCGAACGTAAAAGTTGAGTACTTTGATTAGATAGTGATGAATTGAGATTTTCATATATAAAAAAAGAACACAAAATGAATTGTAAAATAAGAAAAGATTTGTACTCTGAGATTCGCGTGATTTTATTAATTATAATTAATAAAAAGTAGATAATTTGTTAAGAAAATATCTCGCGAAATGAAGTTTAAAATGACGCGAATCTTTCTGTAGTTATTTTAATCCGAATCATGTTTATACACAAGTTTATAGGACTTAGATTTATTATGATAGATATTACAGATGAAGATGAATTTGTTTAATGAAAATATTTCTTCATTCACCGAATGTTTCATTTCTTTGGACAATTGTAAATTAATTTTGTGAATAAACTTTAATGCTTTGAAAATAAATTCATGTAACAACAAAATGTCTTCTTTCGTTTATTTCGCTATTTTTCGTTTTCAGAATAACGAATCCCTAGCAAAACGAAAAATATATCGTGGATATATTGTTAATATATTTTGAATATACTTTTTTTATACAAATATATTCTCAATATATTCATAATATATTTCTGATATATTTAAAAAATGCTCCAAATTTTTTTTTCATTATATTGTGAATACATTAACAATATATTCGCAATATATTTTTCGTTTTAATAGAGAAAAGAACAATATTTTTCGTTTTTTACACATTTTTGTAATATAAAAACATTTGTTAACAAAGCTTCGTTTTAAGTTAAAATAACTCATTATTTACAGATTTTGTCTACACATTTATTTGGGTATTCTTCGAAGGTATTTGACTTCGTGGCACAACCAGACCATGGTGCTCAGTAAAATCAGACTACCCGATTGGTGCAACGATGCCAGGGCAATGGGAACGTGGTGCACGAGTGTTGATATGCCCAGTAACACTTGTAAAGCTCCGGCACACATCACTGCTTTGATGGCAAGATTTCCTCGACCTGGCAATTTGTATTTCCGCGATAGTAATCCCAAACATGTGATCATTGCTAAAGACGACAGTCCCTGCAAAAATGATTCTTTTTTAATGATTTAGAGAAAAATAATTTTTAACTTATTAAATTTAAAAAATCTTTTTGTATTTGACGTAATAATGTCGTCTAATTGTTTTTAAAAAATAACATTTTTTTTTCATTTTTCTTCATTTTGTTACTGTATTAAAAGTTACATTTTTTTTCTGGAAATTATGGATGTTGGGAATGTAAATTTGTAATTATTATTCGAGTTAAAATCAATGGAATTTGAGTTTTTTTTTTTTTTTTTTTTTTCAAAAAATCCAATTGCAAAATGACAATGTCAAAAGAGAATCACCAAAATGCGATGATCGAACTGCACAGTCGTCGGATTTTCCGTAAAGTTTCTCAGCGTCGGACTCAGTGCCAAAATATCGTCGGGAATCCACTTATCCGCCATCTTCGGAAACGAATTGTAAATCAGACCCGCGTCCATACCCGCGACAAGTGCCCCAGAAAGAGCCGTAACAAAAACCAATCCCTTGCTTGAATAAACCAAAAACTTGAATCTCTGCAGATTCTTCGTCAATTCTTGCTGCACCATTTGTTTCCCGAAGTAATCGATTTTCAATTTCTCCGCGGGAATCAGATGATCCAACGCATTGTACAGAAATCCCGTGAACAACACGAAAGCCATGCCAAGGTGTGCGGCTAATCGATACTGCGATACTCGAGGCACATCTGATGGTTCGTGAAATCGGTCTTCTAAACCGGATTGGACCATGTACCATCCTAGTAAGCCTTGCATGCCGATTAGTGAGCCGAAGATGAGGATTCGAGACTTCATTCCGGGTTTCAACATCCCTTTCATCCAGAAATAGGACGCCGGCAGCACGAACACCGCGCCGATTAAGCGACCCCACATTCGATGCGCGTATTCCATCCACCAGATCCTTTTGAACTCGGAAAGAGTCATGTGGCTGTTGTTTCTGTTGAATTATATATAAAGATTAATAAAAATCATGATTAAAAACAAATTTTTTAATCGACTTTAAAATTCAACTTAGATATTTTTATTTAAATCAGATTTTAATAAAAATGGTATAAATATGAAAAAATAAATTCAATCAAAAAAGTAAAATTTCAAGATTTTATCGTTATATATAAATATTATATTATATAATTATTATTATATATAATCATTTTTGCCTTCCTTCCTAATCCCTTACATTTTATATTCCGGAAACTGTTTGTATCTCTCAAATTCCGCGATCCAGTCGGATTCTGTGATTGGCATTTTTTCGCCTAAAAGTTTCCATGTCACCATAGACAATCCAGATTCCGTTAATCTGGTAACTCCTCCTGTAAATTCAGAATAGGTATTAAAAAAGAAAGCACTAAATATCCAGCTTGTTTATAAACATTTATTCATTTTCATTATTTAAATAAATTAAATCAAACAATAAGTTCTTCATTACATTGAATAACATTTAAATACTTTTCTTAATTATTTTACTTAATTACTTAATTACTTCAGTTGTTATTAATACTAATTCATTATCCAACACTACTTTTTTAGTTTCATTTTTAACCCCTTTCTTTTAAATTTCAATTGGAATTTTTTTAAATTTTGATTTCAAATACTTTATTTGCCATACGTGAGATCCACAATGGCTTTAATCACTTTCTCAACGTTACAATACATTATAACGTAACCCATGCTACCTAAGACTACTGCGACGAAAACCATTCCGCTGCAAGTCAGTAGCCATGTTCCCACGATTTTCTTCGATTTTACGTTGATTTTTGAGGCAAATGGCAGTGCTATTGTTCCACTTTGTTGTCTCAGTAAAGTTTTCACCTAAAAATGCAATAAGTTGAAATCAACAAAATACACTCTAAAAAATGGAAAAAAAAATTAATTATGTTTTTTATTTATTAATTTATTAATAGATAAATAAATAATTAAATCAATTCATAAATAAATAAAAAAAATTAATTAATAAATTAACGAATATATAAATTAATAAATTAATAAATAAATTAATAAATAAATAAATTAGTAAATAAATAAATAAGTAGATTAATAAATTAATAAATTAACAAATACATAAATTCATAAATAAATTAATTAATAAAAAACATAAATAAACAAAAATAAATAAATTAATTAATTAATTAATACAAAAATAAATTAAAAAATACATTTTTTAAATTAAAAACAAATTATAATTACCTTTCCAGCATTGAAATGACTTCCTTCAAACAATGATTTATTAAAAATCGGCCGAATCGGTGCAATTGCAACCACTTTATAAACCGGTCTCAGAGACTGATTCAGAAAAGTGGATCTCGAGGAAAAAATGCACTGTCTTGCAACACTGAGCATCGTTGAACAAAATCCAAAAACAGCGTCTCTCAGTTATTTATTTTTCACATCGAAAATTGCACTTAGAAGTAATATTATTTTATTTTGGATTGGATTTTCAATGTTTGCAATTTATAGCGCAATGTCACATCAGAATATCAGATGTTTCGGATCATGAACTTAGTCATTTTAAAGTTGTCTTTCTGGGACGCAAAAGTAGTCCAACTACCGCAACGCCACGGAAATAAATATAAATAAATAATATTTGAATTTCGAAATTAAATAATTCAAAATTCAAGTTTTATTTAATTTAAAATAAAATAAAATTTAAATTAACATTTTTTTAAATAATATTCTTGGGTTTTTTTTTAGAAAAAAATTTGACCTTGAAATGAAATTTAATTTGAGATGAACAATTTTGATGGGTGGAAATGTGGCAACACTGATTGAAGGCACAAAAGATGTGACTTCAGATCAGAGTCTGGAAAAGTCATGGATGTAAACTGATTTATCATTGTATTAACGCGGTTTCATCGTAGCAGGTAAATTGCAGAATTTAGAAATATTTTGTTATTGCGCAAAGTTGAAAATAATTTTTTTAGAATTTGAGATATTAGCAGTCAATGAGAAGTTATTTTTTTTTTTTTTTGATTTTATAAAAATTGTGATTTTAATGAAATTGAAGAAATCACTGTTTGTTTGGCAAAATTACGTTTTTCATGCATGAAAATTATTATAATTATAATTAGGTAATGGATGTGAATGAATATTGAATATTTGATTTTTGTTTGATAATATTGTTGATGATTTGTTGGAGATGAATATTTATTCTTTAATTTAATAAATTGTTTTTTTTATTTATTTACAAATTTGAGTAAATTTTGACTAATTTGATGAATTTCGTGTTTTTAAATTAATTGCATTTTTTTAAATTAAGTATATTAATATTAATATTATTAGGAATAATAATAATAATAATTTCTGTTGCACAATCACTTATCTGTTTGTCTTTAAACGCATGTAAGTTTCTCGAAGTGTAATAAATTTGTTAAGATTACGATAAGATCAAGTTAGCTGAGGTAAAAATTTTTCATTTAAAAATAATAGCAATAGCTACGTGATATAAGAGTAATAAAGATATATTTAGAATTTTATATTTACATTAATTTATTCGTTATTATTTGCATTGCATAAAAGACATTATATAAAATTTAAATTATGAAAAAGTAAATATAAAAATAACAATTTAAAGCATTCAATTGATTCGAGAAAAAGAATAGAAGTTTATTTAAAATCAGAAAAATTAACTAACTGATATAACTAAAAATATTATAACTAAGTAAATTAACTAAAGTGACTAATTAAAATAACTAACTTAATCAACTAAATGAAGTAACTAAGTAGAGTAACTAACTAAACTATCTAAGCTAACTAATCTTAGTTGAATTAACAAAACTAATCAAACTAAGTAAACTAACTAAAGTGACTATAACTATAGTAACTAACAAAACTAAATAAAGTAACTCAATGAATTGACTAAATAAAGTAACTAACTAACTAACTAACTAAACATTCCGTTAATCAAACGTACCATATTACAAAAATAAAATTGTCATTAAAACAAAAATGGACTATTTTATATAATCATCATCCTCCTATACTTTCAGCTTCATAACAAAGGAAACAAATCAAAATGCCGACATCCGGAAAGCTGTCCCAATTTCGTGCCCTAATGCGCAGCCAGAACTACGACGCCTTCATAATAACATCCGAAGACCGTCACAATTCCGAGTACTTGCACGAGCGCGACAAAGCCATCGCCTTCATCTCCAACTTCGACGGCTCCTACGGTTGCGTTGTGATCACCCAAACGGAAGCCCTTCTCTGGACCGACGGAAGGTACTTCGACCAGGCGACTTCCCAACTCGACCCTGGCTGGACCCTGATGAAGGAACGCGAAACCGGAGTGCCAGCAGTGGAAGAATGGCTGGCGTCAAATTGCCAAAAGAACCAGACCGTGGCGACCAATCCATACCTAATCACATTTTCCAACTGGTCTAAGATCAACCTGAAGCTAACTTCAGCTGGAATCAAATTCGTCGCCTCGAAAGTCGACCTAATTGACCGCATTTGGACCAACAGACCGGCGTCAAATACCCGCGAAATTGTCGCTCATCCAATCAGGTTTTCGGGTCTGGCGGCGAGGGATAAAATTGCAAAATGCAGGGAAGAAATGAAGAAGATCGGAACGACGATGCTTTTGATCACAGCTTTGGACGAAGTCGCGTATTTGTTGAATTTGCGAGGGTCGGATATACCGTACAATCCGGTCTTTTATGCTTATGTAATTTTGGAAATGGATGCGTTGCACTTTTGCGTTGATAAAGAACGTCTTACATCCGAGGCTTTGAGTCAGCTTCAAAGCGAGGGAGTTGAGTTGACTTATCATCCGTATTCTGATATAACGAATGTTCTGAGTGAGGTTCTGAAAAAGGGTCATGAACATATCTGGATTAGCAGTGGTTCCAGTGCGGTGTTCCATCTTGACTGCGCGAAGATGAGAATTAACACTGGAGTGACTCCGGTTTGTCTGATGAAGGTCGTCAAAAATGAGGTTGAAATTGAAGGCATGAAAAAGGCTCATATCAAAGATGGAGTTGCTTTGGTCAAATATTTCGCTTGGTTGGAGGACCAAATCGCCAGGAATGAGTTCGTTACGGAGATCAGTGGAGCCGAAAAGTTGGAGGAATTCCGAAGGTGAATAATTAGAAACAAAATAAACAACTTTTCTACACAACTTTTAAGGGGATTCTTCAGCTATATAAGAGCAAAAAGGATAGAGCTAATGGTGACTTCATTAGTGGAACGTTCCAACCTCCTTAAATACAATAATTAAATTACTGTGTTTCAGACAAGAAGAAAATTTTATTCAACAAAGTTTCCCGACGATTTCAAGTTCCGGCGAACATGCGGCAATAATTCATTACAATCCCAGTCCCAAGACAGATAAGCAAATAACAAACAAGGAAATCTATCTATGCGACTCCGGAAGTCAGTTTTTGGAAGGAACCACTGACGTTACGCGAACTTTTCATTTCGGCGAGCCAACGGCTTACGAAAAGGAATGCTTCACGAGGGTTTTCAAGGGCCAGGCGAGACTCTGTATGGCCGTGTTTCCTCCATACATTGAGGGCAATTATTTGGACACTTTAGCGAGAATTAGTCTCTGGGAAGTTGGGTAAGTTGATGACGATTAGTTAAGGCAACTGACTAAGGTCTGGCGATTAACTGGAAAATGTATTGTAATTGAAGCAACTTTGTCTATGATAGCTTGAATTATCCGCATGGAACTGGGCATTGCGTGGGATCCTATTTGAATGTTCATGAGTATCCCGTGATGATAAGTTGGAAAAGATATCCGGAAGATCCGGGAATGCAGGAAGGAGTTTTCATTTCTAATGGTAAATAAATAAATAAATTATCATATTCTACTTATAAATAATTAAATACAAATTATTCATTCATTTTTCATTTTAGAACCAGGGTATTACGAAAGTGGAAAGTTTGGCATTCGACTGGAAAATGTCGAACTTGTAGTCAAAACGAATACCAAGTATTCTTACAATAACTTAAATTATCTAACATTTGAGACTGTAACGTTCGTGCCAATTCAAACAAAAATGTTGGATTTGAGTTTGCTGACTGATGATGAAGTATGCAATAGTTGTATATAATGAAATATTTATACTTATAAATGGAGTTATGGTTGTTCTATTGAAATTTACTTTATTATTTTTATTATAGATTAAATACTTAAATGCCTATCATCAAAAGTGTCTGAACACTTTGAAACCTTTACTTAAGCCAGAAGATGAACTGGCTTTAAGATGGCTGGAGAAAGAAACACTGCCTATCCAGCGAGCGATGTAAATAATATAAATATATATATGAATATTAACAGATTAAGTATGGAATTTGTGGAATGTTGGTAAGCACGATGGAGAAGCAGATGAAATACTCTTAATCGGTTAATACTCTTCTAATTTGTAAAAATACTATATATGGTATGAATTAAATTAATACTCTTTTGTATTTTATCATTCATTTTTGATTAACTTTAATATTTGTACATATTTACAGTTGAATAAAGTAATCAGAAACGTGATTTCATTCTTACTATCCTTTCAGAGTAAAAAAAGCAAATTTATGAAATTACAATATCCCCAACAGCATATGATAGATTGAAGTTATAAAATTGTTAGATTCATCAAAAGTAGAAATGTCCGGGCGATTACGTAGATTTTAGCTATAATTTAGGTAACTTACCTTAATTAGAGCTATATTATAGGTAATTTCTACATAACCGCCTGGACATTTCTACTTAGAATACATGTTTAATCTATCAATTTTTAACTTTCAATCTACCATTGTGCTGTTAGGGTCCTGTAATATTCTCACAACCTAAATTTAATGGAATTATAATGGATGGATCATGTCGAATTCGGATTCACCATGACACCCAAGGTGGTTGATTAGCTTCACCGATTCGAGAGTATGTTAAATTCACGGGTATATTAATCAGCGCAAAAGATAGGTCCAAGCGTTTGAGTATTTTTCTAATCATATAGCCGTTTTTGCCCAACAAAAAGCCGGCAGGAATGAAGATTGGCTTCGGCAGAGCCGTTTTGCCATCGTCGATCATCTTCACATAATTGTGATCCATACTCAGTGGCATTTCTCGTAATTCCTCCATCGATTCGGGATAATAATCGGAGATGATTGCAGCTTTGGCTCCGGCCTCTTGGGCAATGAGTGTTTTCAATCTGAAGCTACAGTTTCCACGATTAATTAGTGCCACCTTTCCTTTGACCTCGTTGACATTTTTTAATTGATTACAACCGTTGGAAGGATCAACTGGTACCAAGCCGATGTTTCGTTCCGAAAAACTCGCATTCTATAATTAGATTAGAAACTGTATTTAATATTTTATCTTAATGTTTAAGATACATAATTATAAAATTAAGTATTCTTCTCTTACAAAAGGAACGCCAAATCCTACAGCAGGAAATATTTTATAAGTAAACTCCAACTCCGGTGGTTTAATAATTTCAAAAAATACAAATTCCTTTCGGCTTTGGTATATAAAACTTCTCTCGGAGTTTCTCAGATTCAGATTTATATTACCTGAAATACAATTTTTTAATTCAAATTAAAAATAAGTACAATTATTTGTCATGCAGAGTCATTTGTTTGGGTACTTTTTCATGGATAACTTACCAACAACGGTCAAATTAATAGTGCACATTACGAGGAGATAAAATAATAACTTTTTTTCTCTCATTTTTGATAATTAACTGTATTTTTAACTTAATCATAAACGCTCTTTTTTGTCTAGCAATGTGTTATTACGATAGGTTAAAAGGTCTTAAATGAGATGAATTGATTGCTAATTTAACGGTATCGTCAGGGAAGTTTCAATATTATGTTTGTCTTCAACCATACTATTAAAATTGTATGTCAAATGATTTTATATATGGTTTAATAATTTTTCACTTGAGTTGAATTGGCGCTTTTGTTGAAAATATTGTTTAATAATTGCGACGTTTTGAACAGTCTTGCAGCACTGCAGATTATGACAATTGTCAATGACGTTCCACAATATTATGGATACTTTGTTACCGACGTGGAGAAAGTATTGGAATAGTCGTAGCTACTTTAAAACTTGTATCAAAGATGGCACTATTCACATGTAATGTACTTACTACCCCCAGATACCCAATTGTGATGTCAGTGCAATAAGTTGTAATTGATCTTTGATTTATAGATAATTTATAAATCAAATAAAAATTTACGGGCTGAATGTCTGAATAAAGTAAAATTATAAATTAAAGGTTAGCAATTAAAAGGAAAATTTTAATTATGCTCAGTCTTATTTTGATGCAAATCCTTTTTTTAACTTCCCAAATCTATGAAACGTACAGCCCTAAAACAATAAATTTATATAAATTTATATATTTTATATTTAAATATATTTATTGGGAACTTAACTTACCTTACATTTTTATTATACTCCTAGTAAATCCATAGTAGGATTCAAGTAAATCTTACAAATCTAAGTAAACTCCACTAAAATTACAATATTTAATTTTTCAGAAATAATTGCTTACTGTAACAAGTAAAGAACCCTTTCTTTAAACAAAAAAATTTTTTTTTGTTCTTCTCTGTAATATGAATGAAGTTGCAATAACAAGATCGAAACAAACATGACCGTGCGATTATTCCATGAATGTCCGTGATTTTGAGTGCGCGCACCTGTTGCACCTGTTACGGTACGAGAATTGTGGGTGACGTGAGAGAGGGCGTCGAGGGTGTTGTGATAATGAGAAGTACGCAGGGGGCATTGGGGACGCCGAAGCCACAGTTGACGGTCAAGGCCACTGGCGCAGTGACGTCATGCGGCGCTGCAGTGACGCAATAGTCGCCACGGGCAACCCCGCTTAGTTGCGGTCGCCTGGCAACCCCCTCCCTTCTATCTCTCTCTCCTCTCCGGCGCTTTCTCAACCCCTCATGACCTCACCACACAGAGAAGCCCTCTCTCACATACACACTTATACCATACTATCACACGTACACGTGCCATTTCTGAATGAACGCCCCCGCGCCCTCTGCCTCCCCCTCCTACCCCGTCGCTTAACTTCCCCTCTTTCCCCTGAAGTCTCGTCGTCCTTGTAGATGGATTTGCGCACTGTCGACGTTTCTCTCTCTCGTTTTCTCCTCCTCTCTTTCTCTTTCTCTCTATACGTCACCGCGTGGATTCGAAATAAAGGATTACGTGGTTTGTGTGTACACACTCTGACCCCTCCGGTCATTATGCCACTCGGCAAGCCCGCACGAGCCCCCGAGAGTGCATTCATGACCGCGATTTTTATATGCCCTTTGACGTGGGTGCTACTATTTAAGTCGCCTTTTTCCTTCTCTCCTTGTCACACTCATTATTTGTTATCTTCTTTTCTTCTTCCTTCTTTATAATCAGCTGACTGACGTTTGCGTGTGTCCAATTGATATTACGCCGATTTCTTTTACAAGTGGCATGCTTTTTTGTTTGACGCTTGCTTCAAGTACTTTCAGCTATTACTGGCAAATTACCGTAGGCGTATTGGTTGGTAATGGCTGGTAATTGGTTATCAACGCTGCTAATAATTAATGACGATCGATGAATTTTCAATAACTCACTCGTTTGTTTGATTACTTCATTCAACCGAACGACTTGATATTTACAAGTAGTTTCCTCTTATATGGCAACTTATTTGTTTCAATTTAAAGCAAAAGAACCTTCAGCGATGGATTTTTAATCTGTTTAGTTACGATTTAATGGTACGGCATTGAGAGTTGAATCCAAAGATTGTATTCGTTTCGAAAATTATCGCTTTTTGAAAACTGGTATATAATTCGTTGAATCCGAAGTGACTTTCAGTGTCGTAATGATATAAATATATAAGTTCGGCATTAACTCTAATGTGTATTTCATTTTAAATCCAGACATCTGAAATGTAACGAGATAATTAATACTGAAAGATTATAATTGATTTTCGATGTATTATATTGATCGTTTTTTTAATTTTAGGATAAATGATTTATTATTATATGTTGTTTGAATTATTTACTTTGTATTGCTCAAATTTTTCATTTCTTTATATTTTTATGATTATCGATCGTATCTTCGTGCGTTTAATATAACACAATGTATTACATGCATTAAAGACTCTAATCCAATAAGAGGGTTTAACGTCCACCTTAGCTAAATTGAATCTAACGTTTTATATATATATTCATGCTGCTAAAAATAAAATTGTTTTGTTAAATTTGTGATTATCAACTTTGTTTCAGTTTATAAATAACTCTGCTTTTCAATCCACTCAATTATTTCTTTTTTTTCCAGAAACATACTTTTCAATAAAATATGCTCATTTTATTGCAACAAATATAATTTTTTCCAAGAACTTTTTTAATAATGTATAAAAATGAAGTATCGCACGTATAGCATATTTGCCTGTAATAAAAATGTGTATCTATTTGAAATGTTACATTTTTATTGTAAAATTTTGCAATACACAAACGTAATAAAATGTAATGGAATTTCCATAATATGTTTCGATATAAGCGTAAATGATGTTTATAATTCAATGAAACATATTTTCGCTTATAAATTGAAATTAATGCAAAAATTATTTCTATCATCTACAGTGACTTCTTAATCATGACGAAGATTCAATTTGTAAAAGTGTACATTTCTTACAAATACCTCGTACATTCTAGGAGAATTGTAGGATTTCACATATACATCTCATTCATTCTGCTGGAATGTACTCAGAATCTCCTTGAGATATTCGCAAGCTGGGTGGGAATCTTCCTGTATACAGTAGTGCCAGATGGGAAACTAATTAAATAATAACATTCTATTCAATTAATATTTATACACCATTTTAGTGTAATAAATGTCAAAATTATTCATTACTTTTCCCTAGATTTTCTGTCACAAAGTATTACTTTATTTTAGAGTTTGTTTTGATAAATTTAAAAGGCGCGTCGCCAATATCTTTGTTTTGAGAAATGGAAAGCTTCTGAATTCTATTATTCATATTGATTTAACGTATTTTAATTAAATAATTATTCTTATTGTATTTTAAATTATATCTTTAAAAAATTCAATTATTCTTGTTAAATTTATAAGTTTATGTAAAATAAATTATGGTCCTTGATAAAAGGAGAAGCGTCTTTTCCAATAATTATTTTTTAATATTTTAACGGAACGAGTCGTACGTTAACTTTAAAATTCGATAATTTGGTGAGTGATCAAATTCAAAATAAATAAGATCAGCTGTCAGTGCATTAACGCACAAAAATCCAACATGCTGCGCATGCACACGAGGTTGCATTGCTATTTTTCGTACTCGTTTGTAGGGAGATAAACATTTTTTTCTCCCCAAGGGATGGAAACATCTTCTAAGAAGAAAAAAATGTTTCTCTCCCGCAAAATGAGTACGAAAAATGATTAAGGCGATTCTCGAAGTCTGCGATTCCGGATTAAGTGTTTGTTCAAATTACAATTTGCTGTTAATAAATCAATCTACCAAAAATGTAAGCCATAATGTCTCGATCACTGTGACTTCAGCTTCTTGGGTACAGTCAGCATTCATTGACTCTGAAATACCGAGACTCGTGCAGATTATTATTCACCCCAAAAAGTAAATTGAAGAAACCTGCAAACAAAAAAAAGCAAGTTGAACAAAAAGTTAGACAAGGGTTGCAAAAGCACATACATACCTTCAACATATATACATATATATACATACTCTGTCTTATACCGTCGAATATCTACATATACTATGATGCATATGTGTATTATATATATATATTTATATATGTATATACATATATGTTTGGAGAGTCGAAGCACAAGCGAAGCAACAGGTTTAATCGCATCGGGGTGTGGCAGGCCCGGCTCGCTGGCCTGGCTGGCTGCTTGGTCGGCTGCCCGACTGACTAGCGCCGATTGCAGGCTCGTTTCATTGCTCGCTGCTTGACTTTGCTTAAGATCGATGCGACACCGCAAATCGTTTTCTTGCATAGTCCGCATTCAATTGGGATCTTTTAACGAGCGGAAAATTACGAGTCCAACACACACACATACACACTCGGGCTTTTCTCTCTTTTTCGCTTTCACTTCAATTTAATCACCGGATTGACTTGTGCCACCTAGCGCCAACTCCAATTCTCACTTTTTTCCTGCAACGAAATATTTTTGTTATTTATTACACAAAGCTTTGCTTTATCTTAATTACCTTTTTCTTTTCATTACCACAATCGTCGAAATCACAATGGCGGAGGACCCTTTTTGTTGAACCTAAAAAAAAAAAGAAAAATAGTAGGGTTAAGTCAAATATAAAGTTATATTTTATTTACCTGTTTTTTGGTTTGGACAAACTTTTGCTTCGATGACATTTGAATGTTAAACTTTAATTCATGTGTCACGAGTCATTCATTGCGAATACGAATGGGTTAAATAATGTCAACTGCGATTCATAAGATGATCATATTTTCTGCCGCCGCAGACTCTCGGCTCTATCCATCGTTGCGGTTAAACCAATCACCTGTAAACAAAGTCCCGCTTAATTTTATTCGTTCGTTTTAATTAGTTTGCACATTTTACTTCAGTTTATTCGAATTATTTATGCCAAACAAATCAAGCCGATTTTTAAAGATTAAACTCTAATGGAATTTGTGATTGATTTCAATCATCTTTAAAAATGTTTTATTTTTCTACAAAAATCATATTTTAATGATGACAAGTTTTTCGTCAAAAAATGAAATTTACATTTGTTTCGTTTTATTTGAATATTTATCTACATCTGAATGATTATTACTAAATGTAAACTGCTTCTGTCCATATTGATTTATTGGCTATTGTATATATAAGTAATATGCAACATTAGTATACTTAAAAGTGACCATAGTGTAACATACCA